>MU864957.1:84503-159421 GCA_033576145.1 Cladorrhinum samala
TGTTTATAAATTCGTTTGGGTTCCATTTATTTTTTTGGTGGTTTTTTTTTTTACCGGGTTCCTTTTTGGTAACCCCCCCCCCCCCCTATTTTCCAACCTTTTTTTTTTTTTTTGTTTGCAATTTTTTTTTTTTTTTTTTTTTTTTTTTTTTTTTTTTTTTGCACAAGTTGTGCTGGAGTTGGCTCGTGAACAGTACCTGACAGGGGGGTTATTTTTTGGCACGCAACCACAGCAAGTAACAACACCACAAGGATGGAATTGTCTGGGTATGTACGCATCATCTACTCTTGTCTTGGTTGGACCCTTCGTATCAGATATGTGTACTTTTGCTTTTTTGGAACCACAATAGCTATTTCTGGGACAAAATCATAGCCACATCTGGCTGATCAAAACCGTGAGGTTCAAAGTTCTGCATCTCCTCCATGTGCTCCACCACCCCCCCCCCCCCCCAATACTCTCCTCCTTCTTGGTCTGCCTTCCCGCGTGACATGAATGACTGAGGCCTACTACTTTGTAGCGAATGTAGAGAAGGAAGCCTCGTGCTTTGCGGCCTCGCCCTCAATCAGTGCCGCATGGGCAGCACTGCGTACAGTGGGCCGGACGGGAAATGGCTCGTTCAGACTCTGGTGATTGAGTTTCTCGTCGTCAATAGGTCCATCCTAGATTCCGTCTCGCTTCATCAGTAAATCCGTCTCATTTTCGAGCATAAAAGAAATGTAATCGTGGTTTTGTGAACCAAATAGGTAGTTACTCACCGGAATCAACTCGAAGCAGTAGAGCAAGCGGGCAAAGATGATGAACAGAGCTTGCTCTGCCACCTTGGAGCCGACGCAGACTCGACGCCCGCCCCCGAATCCCCAGAAATTCGGTACTGTCTTGCCCGACCCTGGCGGTCCCTGAATCCATCTCTCCGGCTTGAACTTGTTTGCATCCTCGAACTCATTGGAAAGCGCAATCGAGTTGATCAGGAGGCACGTGCCGGCCGGGATGAAATTTCCGTCAAACTCCAGGTCCTCGGTGAGCTGATGTGGGGGAACGATAGGGACGGTGGGCCGCCAACGTAGAACTTCTTTGATCATGGCCGCCACGTAGGGCATTTCGGGCATGTCCGACATGCGAGGAAGCCTGAGCGAGTCGCCCACCGTGCATACCCGATCGACTTCTGCACGCGCCCGTGCCTGCACTTCAGGGTTCGCGACCATGGCCATGATGAACACGTTCATGGTCATGCGCGTGTTGTCGCCACCGGCCGCCATGACAGAGGTCGCCAGGTACATGGCCTCTTCGTCGTCTCCACCGTACCTCATGTCCGGATGGAGCAGGACGTCGCGAACAAAGGACGGAGGCGCCGAGCCGTTGCGCACGGCGGCGCTGATGGGCTGCCACCATTGTTGGAAGACACTGCGGTGAAACGCGCCCATCTGCGTCCAGTAGCTTCGCCACGGCTGCAGCACATGGGGGAGCTTGCTGAAAGAAGGGAAAAAGTCTACGTAGCTCTGGCTGATGGACGACACGAATTCGATCGTCACCCTCTGGTAGGCGTCGAGCTCCGCCTTGCTCTTGTGCAGGGGGTAGCCCATCACGATCCTGTAGAGCACCGAGGTCGCATAGCGGAAGTGGTGAGAATACCACAGCTTGGGCTCCCGGAGATACCGGCGCAGCATGTCAACGCTCTCGAGCTCCTGCATGCCGGCATAGACCTTGAGATTCGAGCCGCTGAGCAAATGATGCATCACTCGGCGCCCCTCCCGCCATTCTTGTTCCTGACGGATCACCGTGCGCTTTCCGTTGCTGACGAGGTCGCTCGCGATGGGCATATGCGGTCTTTCGTTGGTGATCTTGCCGCGCTTGGCAATGAGTTCCGAGACGACGCGGTCCGAGTTGAGCACGATCCATGTCTTGGAGCCCATGTGCAATGTTGCCATTTCGCCATATGGTATCAGGGAGGTAAGCTAAACCGCGGATTTTTTTTTCAGCTTACTGTGCCGGCTTCACGTGTTGGATCCAAGGGGCAGGACAATACTCACCCATTTGTTAAACGACAGGGCTCCTCCGCGGCGCGCTTCCATCATCTGTGGCAGGTTCCCCAGGACCGGAGCTCCTGGTGGCCCGGGTGGCATAGACCATCTTCTTTTCCAGATCGAGCCTTTCAAGTCGACAGGCTTCAAGACTTGGATGACCGCGTACACACAGCAACTGAGAACGAGGAGAATAATGCCCACGTACGGGGGGTGATAGGTGCTGTCGATGGTGTACATGGTGGCTGGCCAGAAGGAGGTGAAGATGGAATATCGAACGTGATCACGAATCACACGATTCCATTCGGGGCATCGAGAGAGAAAAGAAGTATTACAAGCGGACGAATGTGGAGGGGTGAAGGGGGGGGGGGGCAGTACTTGACATATGGTAGGTAGCCAGCCCACAAACTTACAGCTAGGCAATTCGGTATTACTAGATACCCATCTTATGCAGGCGAAGGCCGAACATGACATGAAGGAATCTGCTAGCAACCTACCGGAAATGGCAGTCAGAAGATGTGACCAATGGATAAGCCTTGGACCACCCCCCCTCCCCTGGACGAAATCCATGTGGACCAACTGGGATTTACCCAATCCACGACTCGTTGGAGGAAGTGATCTCTTAGACTTCGGAAAATGAGAAACGGCGAGCTGTATGGTTCATATCACGTAAGCCCTTGTAATAGCCGCAAGGAAACGGAAAAAGGGCCGCAAACAAGCAAAGCAAACCGAAGTTTAGTACCACTGGCAGCGGGAAAATACGGTGGGCAACAAGGCAATCCACAGCGGGATTGCCTTACCTGAAAAAACTTTGTTACTCACTGTTGGATGGCTTTTCCAGTGGGCCAACAAGCCTTGTTAGTGAAGTGGATTCGGTGACCAAATATCGCATTTCGTTGTCAATGTTCAGTTCAGTTGTCCACCTATAGCCCTAACCCTTACAGGCACCACTGCCCCAGATGCATACAAAGGACCACTACCTACTCTCTCTCTCTCTCTCTCTCTCTCTCTCTCTCTCTTTGGGCCCAGGCAGGCCAGTATAAGCAATTGCAAGAAGGTTTTTTATTTTTTAAAAAAATACTAGGGCGCAATTGATCCAATTGATGGACCATTTGCCAGGCTGTAAGTGTTGGGTTGTGTGGAAGCGGGTGGTGTGGAAGTGGGCGAAAGAATTAGCACTTAATTAGGTAGTGACGAAATGATACGGCCTACTGTCCGGGTCGATCGAAGCTGTTATTTCCCACCATGGGGAAATAGTAAAAATTATCTCTCTGAAAAAAAAAAAAAAAAAAAAAAAAAGATCATACCCTAAGGCTTGTTGGTATACAAACCCAATTTAAAATATAACAACGCTTTTCGATTTTGACAACGCAATCCAATTTTTTGGATAGCTTTTACAGTACCTAATTACCAAATATTATAAAGGCTTGTAGGCACTGGATCGCCTTGTTGAATCCCATATTTTCACGCTACGGTAAGCTCACAAAGGACATGGCGGACGTAAACATGCTCCAAAATTACATCACAGAAGATCCGTCTATCATCTCCGAAAACTGTTCTACTTGATCTTTCCGGTGTTTGCATACTCTTTTTGTTTATTGCTTTTACCAGTAGTTACAACTAGGGAACGTAGTACCTAGGCACCATTCTCAATACTCTTCTCGTTTAAATATCTCTTCCACGCTTCTCCCCCCCCTTCAACGGCATCATAACCCCAAAGCCATTCAAACAACGGATAGTCTTCACCTGCGCGGAGCATTGCATCCCGTTTCTCTTGCTCTGCACCATCAGCAAGAGCAAACATGGCCTTCTGGTCTAGTGAACGCTGTCTGACCTCTGAGGCCCGTGGTCTGCGCACATCCTCGAATACCTTGACGGCATCTGGAATCTGCTCCCGTGCCACCAGCTGGTCGAATATGGCACCAAGGACGCCTGCGTCCTCGAATGCCTGCGCCGCACCTTGAGCTCTGGAGAAGATTTGGGTTAGTCAAGGAGAGAAATTGCTTGAGAATCCATTCCGAAACTCACAGGCATGGCAAGATTGCGTGAGCGGCATCGCCAATGAGCACAAATCGACCGCTCTCGTGGCGCCACTGGCTCTGCTCACGGATTTGAAACAGGTTCCACTTTGTACAGACGGACCCTTCCATGTCTATCAGGTCGTGGAGCACCGGATCCCAGCCCGAGATCCTGCTCCTGAACTCGTCTATCGTAGCGCGTTGCGGCCCGGTCATGGCCTTCGTGGTACTTGGCCCTTCGGCATATATCAGAACAACATTGAGCATGTCCTGCTGGATGGGATACGCGACGACATGCCCGCGCGGGCCCATCCAAAAGTCGACGCTGGAGCGCCTCGTCAGGTCCCAGGCCGAGTGACCCGGGGCTATGGCCTTGGTGGGGACAGAGACGCGGTAGACCACGTCGCCCGGGCAATAAGGAGGGTCCTCACGGCCAAGCAGGCCGGCCCGGCAACGAGACCTCTCCCCATCGGCGCCGAGTATGAGGTCGGCGTCGTAGACCTCTCCGGTGGAGAGGCGGAGGGATGGTTTGTTGAAGTCGACTTCTGCAACCTCGCTGCCAAGTTTGATCTCTATGGTGTCATGCTTGCTCGTCCCCGATAGCAAGGCCCTCAGGAGGTCGGCGCGGTGGACGACCAGATACGGGGATTTGCTCACCAGGTTCGGATGAGACACCGGCGGGGAATGCGAGAGCAGTTCTCCCCGGCAGGAGCGGAAAGTCCCGTCCTCGGGCTGATCAGCGTACCGAAGGACCTCGTCAAAGACACCCCAGTGCTGAAGCAAACGAGTGGCGTTCGGGGACAGCTGTATCCCGGCACCGATCTGTCCAAAATAGTCTCAGAGTCAGCAAGGGGATGAACTGCCTTCTAGTTTTTTAACTGTTGGAGAAAAAAAAATGACAAAGTAGCAACCTCTTGCAGCTTCGGGCTGCGCTCAAACACGGTTACGCGGTGGCCGGCTTGAGCAAGAGCCAGGGCGGACGCCAGGCCGCTGAGACCGCAGCCCACAACTAGGATGGAAAAGACTGGCCGTGGGGTACTACCTGTATTTGCCATGGCGACAACTTATTGGTGGTTGTTGGGTAGTTTGCAATGGATTGCTACGACCCCTGGGACAATAGCACCCCGAGTGTTTAAATTCCTTCTCCCTCTCAACGCCGGCGCGATATGGAGAATTAACGAGCACGGCAGAGTCAGCTCCGACATGAGGCCATCTCACCACATGAAGCTAGAGTCGGAGGGTATATCTAAAAGATACCGCTGCTCCGAGTGCCCCCGGGGGGAAATCAGATAGGTGCCTACCAGGTTCAGATACAGTGCCCTGGCGGGGTACAGTGGAGGCCCCGACCCTGAAGGTACCCACCCACCTAATTTTCTCCAATCTGACAGAAGATGGGGAAGGTGCATGCAGCCAAAGATCCAGAACGCGTATGCCGTATGTAATTACCGTTCGACTTTTCATCCCTTGTTTGCATGCATGTCATTTCTGCGACATACAATGTAAGCCGGACCCCTGCCAGCAGG
Source organism: Cladorrhinum samala (assembly GCA_033576145.1). NCBI lineage: Eukaryota > Fungi > Ascomycota > Sordariomycetes > Sordariales > Podosporaceae > Cladorrhinum > Cladorrhinum samala. The sequence goes on from MU864957.1 coordinate 90,063, forward strand.
TATGCAGATCGCCGAAGCTGTCCATGAGCGGGAAGGGTGCCAATCGCCGACACGCGACAAAGCGCAACCTCACGAGACACCCACCTAAATCGATCCCAGATTAGTGTACAAAGATTTATAAATACTTGATGACGTAGCAATTCTTTACCTCTTGCCCGTCGGGTGCATCGGCCGGCGACTACACGGGACTCCAAGTCATTGCACAATCGTGTGTGTGTTCTCCTACGTGCCTACCCAGGTTCTTTTTTGCTTTTATCTCCGAATATGGCGACCGCATTCCGACGGTGGCTATCGCCACGACCGCTGCAACGGACCAAGATCAACGACAAGCCGTCGTGGCCTCACCTCGGAGATGCAGCCCTGTACGAGCCGCTCTCCAAACCAGACGGGCTCTGGTACATCCGAGAGACGCATCGCATAGATAACTACTTTGTCAAAGCCGGACTATCTGGGCCCCCACTGTAGGTAAAAAGAACAGGCGAGCCCCCATCTTAGTAGTCAATGGACACCAAATGGGTTAATGCGTAGCTTGGGATGGCAGACATATACATCGTTTGCAAGACGAGTTCTTCAAAGTCGAGCAGGGCGTCTTGGGCGTCGTCAAGAACGGTGTGGAATACGCCATCACAAAGGACGACGGAGTCTTCCCTATCCCCCGCGGCACACGGTGAGTTATTTTGCATTAATTACCTTGGCCACCAAGTGACTGACGGGAGAGTCCGATGTTTGACTTTTTGATACAGGCATCGATTCTGGGCTCACAAAACAGGCACCGAGGACCTCGTCTTCTCCATCTGGCTGGATCCCTGTACCAGCGAGAAAGAGCACATTCTGGACGCCAACTTCCTGCGCAACTTGTCGGGCTACGTCAATGATTGCCTCAAGTCCGGCCTGCAGCCGTCGGTTCTCCAGATCATCCTGTTCACCGAACACGCGTCTTCGCTGCTGTGCCCGCCTTTCCTCAACTGGATGCCGACGCCGATGCTCTTTTGGGTACACCGCGGGATTGCCTGGTATGCCGAGACTGTTCTAGGGTAAGTGTTGATGCCTTACTACCAAGTAATAGCTGTGGCCTTGCTAATCCTGAACGCTTGCTTTCCTATCCAGGTATAAGAGGTCGTACCCCGAGTATACCAGAGATTCTTGAATAGTTAATTGTTTAATGTACAAATCGTCCGAGTAATAGTTAGGGTTAATCAAGTGGAAATCTCATTGTGATTTTACCGGGGTAATTTGACGGGTGTGGAGATAACATCATTAACACGACTGCCATTTTGGTGACTTGAACTTTTTTTTTCCGTGCCTTTTAGCTGAGACTGGGCATTCCTCTAATACACTGATTACATTTTCGCACACGACACGCCGATCATGTGTGATAGAGAAAGTATTTGCACTCCACTGTGAAGCATAATTACCTATAAAAGACCATTCGTGCCTAGCCAATGTCTGATACGGACCCATTACCGGACCTTCCCCTCCTTTTGAAACGAGTTGACGGCACTTCATGTAGGTACCTTCCCCTCAGTTAACATCAAAGTACAATTTCGCTTTACATATCTTAGCATTACTACTTTTTTTTTTTTTTTCCCTTCCATAAATCCCTTCGCAGTTACAAATATTTACATCTACCGTTTGAGTCACTCTTGATCCCGCAGCCAGACAAAGCATTGTCGCCATGTCGTCATCGCCAACCGATCAGTTTGCTGTTCCTAAAGGCTCAACTGTGCTCGTCACGGGCGCCGCGGGCTTTATTGGATCTCACATCGCCGACCAGTTCCTCAAGCACGGCTACAAGGTCCGCGGTACCACGCGAAGCCCAGAGAAGTCTGCCTGGGTCAGCAACTTGTTCGACAAAAAGTACGGCCCGGGCAACTTCGAATTGATGGCTATACGAGACATGGCAGAGCCAGACGCCTTCGCGCAGGCAGTCAAGGGCGTCTCGGCCGTCGTCCACACCGCATCCATCTTCACCATGGACCCCAACCCCGACAATGTGATACCGGGAACCGTGGCGGGGACGCGGAACGCTCTGGAATCCGCGGCACGGGAGCCGAGCGTCAAGCGCTTCGTGCTCACGTCCTCTTCGACTGCAGCCCTGATTCCGAAGCCCAACAACCCCTTCAGGGTCACCACCGATACGTGGAACGACGAGGCGGTGGAGCAGGCTTATGGCGTCCAGCCGCCCTATGGGCCCGAGCACGCGCTGCCCGTGTACGCAGCCAGCAAGACCTTGTCGGAAAAGGAGGCCTGGAAGTTCATGAAAGAGAAGCAACCGGCTTTCACCCTCAATGCGGTCGTGCCGAACCTCAACTTCGGCGCCAGCCTCGACTCCGCCAACCAAGGCCATCCATCCACTTCGGGCATTGTTGTGGGCCTCTTCAACGGAGACACTAGCGGCTATCAGGCCAGTGTCCCACCTCGTATGTCTATACCTATCATCTCTTGGGGGTTGGGTTGTGTGTGTGTGTGTGAGAGAGAGAGAGAGAGAGAGAGAGAGAACGGGCCACTAATGCATCAAGATGACAGAATACTATGTCGACGTCCAGGATGACGCCCTGCTGCATGTGGCGGCCGCGATCCTCCCAGAGGTTCGGTCAGAACGTATCTTTGCGTTCGCCGAGCCCATAAACGGAGATCGGATCCTGGAAGTGTTTCGCCGGCTGTACCCAACCCGCAGCTTTGCGTCGCCTTTCCAAGCCGGGGAGGATCTGAGTGAGATTGTTCCTCGTCAGCGGGCCGAGGATCTGCTGCGAAAGATGGGCAAGGACGGGTGGACAGGGCTGGAGCAGAGCATCAAGTGGAACACCGAGGATCTTGTCTAAAAGGCGCCAAGGGTGTTGTTGTTGTTGCTGCAAATAGTAGTAAGCAGCTTACTCAGTGTAGCACAGCCACGGGGAAGTTGGCGTAACGTACCGTATGTATATTGCGGGGTACTACCTACCTATCCCCCTTGAGTCTGCTTTTGGTGATTACTGTACTGTTCAGATTGGGAAGTGATCTTCTACGCGTTCGGCGAATCGGCGTTCTGGTGTTTTGCCTAATTGACCCCCACGCTGTGGGCTGTGTCTTTCCTTGCATTAGCTCAAAACGGGTTCAAACGGAGAGAGGGGTGCCCAGGCGGCTACGTGCGGGGGCAGCCGAAGTGATCAGCGGCCGTTGCGCCGATAACGACGCCAAAAAGCGGATCAGGGGTCTGCGCCAGGAAGTTGAATCGAGACTAGTGCCAGGTACCCGTCACAAAGTCGCAGCGCATGTGAGTGAACCCCGCGTGGAACTGCAAGTCTTTCGAAAAGAAGATTCAACCACCAACTAGAGCTTACGATAGGCCAGCAACCGGGCGCCCCTCACTGGCCAGAATCCGTGTCTCAGATTGGCACGCAAGGCATGCTCTCGGTAGAATGCAAACGCCGAGCTTACTAATTAAAGCTTTACTAATCGAAGCTTTCTAAGCATCTATTGCCTTCTATCAATTGACATGTGCTATACCTCTAAATACCACACCATCTGCTGGAATCTGTCTGTATCTCTTCTTTCCCTATCAAATCAACAAACCAGTTCGGCTTAGAAATCCTTACCCGTACTCACTCGAACCATGTCCGTCTACGTTGTCTCAGGGGTGTCCAAGGGAATTGGCGTTCGTCTGCTCTATACCTAATCCCTCCCCCGCGTTTGCTGACCCCATGCTAATTTGAACCCTTGATTTGGCAGTTCGAGTTCCTTCGGCAACTGTCGGAAGATAAGGGCAACCTGGTCATCGGTCTCGTCCGTAACAAGGCTGCCACCGAGAAGAAGGTTGCCGCGGAGCTGGGCGACCGCTCCAATGTACGCATCCTCCATGGAGACCTCACCAACTACGCCAGCCTGAAGGAGGCGGCCGCCGAGACCGCCAAGATCGTTGGCGACCGTGGTGTCGACTACCTGGTTGCCAACGCCGGTCTCGTGCCCGAGTTTGATGCTTACGGACCTGTCAGCGCATTGTATGTCTTATCTCTCCCTGTTCTGTGATGGTGTGGACTAACGGCAGACGCACAAAACAGGACCGATAACATCGAGGAGGTCGATGCCAAGACTGCCGAGACATTCCAGACAAATGTCACCGGCCAGCTCCACCTCTTCAACCTCTTTGTTCCTCTGATCAAGAAGGGCAAGGCCAAGAAGGTCATCGCCATCTCATCCGGCGTGGCCGACATCGACCTGGTCAACCAATGCGATATTGACGTTGGCCCCATCTATGCCGCATCTAAGGCCGCTCTCAACATTATCGTGGCCAAGTTTAACGCGGAATACAAGAAGGATGGCGTTCTCTTCTTGAGCATCAGCCCGGGCTTGGTAGAAGTCGGTCGCTATGCAAACGGTACGTACTTATCTATATTCCCAGCTCTGGCGCGGGGACGCGTGAGAACTAGTAGCGGACTGCTAACACATCTCTCCAGCCACGCCGGAGCAAATGAATGGCCTAATGGGATTCGTGGGCAAGCTCGCAGCGTATGCTCCCCACTTCAAGGGCCCAATCACCCCCGAAGAATCGGTCAAGGCTGTTCGGTCCGTCTGGGAGAATGCAAGCATTGAGAAGGGAGATGGCGGTGCGTTCGTCTCGCATCTGGGTAACAAGCAATGGGTGTAAAAAATGCTCGCATGTCAGGCGGTCTAGTACATACCCTTTCTCTTTTACTATGTTGAACAGTTAATTAGTAACTCTGCAAACAAAAAATGGATGTTTGTCATCAATGAACTCTGCAACTTGTCAATTGAGAACGGTAAACTAAAGACACTCGAATGATGCGCCACGCCTAACGAGTCTACTTCTTTGCTCTCTAAGCAAAAAAAAAAAAAAAAAAAAAAAAAAAGAAAAGAAACATGCAAAACATGACTTCGGCGATAGATAGCTCTACATTTCAAACGATTAGGTATACACAAAGCCCAGCAATGGCTGGTAGACTACCGTAGCGGGAAAATCTGAGCGGGAGGAAGGCTACCCACCTGGGCATTAGAAGCCTCCCACCCACAAGCTGGCTTCCCGAGCCCAAAATGGCTTGCGATCTCGAATATCATTTCCACAAATCTTCACCCACCACCTTCCATTTCTACCTTCGCGCACGAAACCACAAGATAAACTCAAAGTTCAACCAAATCGACCAGGTATAATAAAAAGTGTATGAATGACCAAGTGGTCGGCTATCAAGTAATGGTTATTACACACTTGCAAGCCGAGTTGCTCAGGTTTAATTCCTTTGCGTAGCACTTGTTTTTACGCCTCCCCCGGCCTCCCCTAAACACACCAATATTCTTTACTATTACTATCACTGAGGCTAGCGTACAAAAATCATTGTTATTATTTTTTGGGTTTTTTTAAACATATTTTTATTCTTCATATTCTACTTGCTTAGATCTTGAACACTTAAGGTGTGCACCTGGGTAGAAAATATTGAACATCTCATGGTCAAGGTTATATGACTAGAAAATGATGTTGAAAATGGAAAGCTATTTTGTGGTGGGGAGGGCATCCCACGGCTGGATCGAATGATCGGCTAGGTCCTAATACCTCTCTCAACCTCCCCTAAGAGCCTTCTCAGTACCGCCCATATTTTCCCCACTGCGGTATATACCTCCCTACTCGGGTAAGGTACCTATTCACAAGACTATCATGACAGTAATGATGACTGCGTGGCATCATGCTTATAAACCCCCGCCCATCTCTAGGCCAAATAGAATCCATACTTCTTCTGCACAAAGTGAGCCATGAGCCCAACCGTCATCGAAGTACCGACATAGCCGCTTCCGGTACCGAACGCCCAGGCGCAGCTGTCGCCATCTTCCAAGTCGGTCACCGCGATCATCCACGCCAGCACGAGAGCGGTGACGCCGCACGAGATGGCGTAGTACGCCTCGCCGAACCCGGCCAGCTGGCCTGCTCTCACCAGGCAGAAGATCTGCACCGCGCCAGCGACGTAGCAGGCGGGCTTCGTTCCCTTGCGGCCGAGCCGCACGGCGAGACCCTTGACGCCGGCCTTCAAGTCGTCGAGGTAGTCCTGGTGGGCGTAGATGGTGTCGAAGATGACCGTCCACAGGATGCCGGAGAAGTAGAGATAGCCGGCCGACCGGGCCAGCGGCGACTCGGCGACGGCGGCCAGCCGGGCGGACAGATCCGACGACTGGTCGAACAGGGGCGCCAGCGGGTCCTTGCCGACCATGGCCGCCACCAGGAAGATGGCGTACGAGAGCCCAAAGCCCAGCTCGACCTGGGGGTAGTTGGTGCAGCGCTTCAGCAGGGGGTAGATGAACAGGAGCACGCCGTCGATGGCGGCGTGGGTCGACACGGAACCGCCCAGCGGGTACAGGATGGCGGCCCCGGCCGCGATCTGCGCCGCCGTGAAGATGTGCGCCTGCGCGGTCGAGACGGCGCCCCGCGGGATGGGCCTCACGCGGCAGCGGGCGACCTGGCGGTCGAAATCCTGATCCAAGTTGTCGTTCCACGTGCAAGTGATGCCGCGGAAGAGCGTGGTCCAGACCCAGAGGTACCCCGCGAGGAAGGCAAGCGTGGCGAAGTCCATCTCGCGGGAGAACGGGGGGATGTTTATGGCGAACCCGAGCCCTATCAGGTAGTGCCAGTAAAAGGCCCAGAAGCCCGCCTGCCGGTCGAGACGCATGAGCTCGGCGTACGGGACCCAGGAGTCCGGCAGGACGCGGAAGATGCCATGCTCTGGCCTGCGGTACCCTTTGACTTCGGACATGGTTTTTGCGTTGGGGGAGTCAGTGCCAACTATGAGGAGGGCCGGGGAGGAGATGGCGACCACGATAGAGAGAAACTGATGGCGTGAAACGATGAAGAGTACCTAGCAAAGCTATGATACTAATAGGCCAATGTGTAGAAAACGTTCCCGAGCAAGTCCAGTTTTTCTGGGATTGAGAATGGCTATAATTATCCAAGGGTAAGTGCCAAGTGTTGATAAGTCAGCCAAACACCAACCCTCTTAATATCTCCTTGATATCAAGGGGGTTCGATTGTTCCCTTTGTCCCGCCAGACGAATCCCCAGAGAGCTCTCGGACCGACAACTCCACAATACCAATGCGTGGAACCCATTATCACGCATCAAGGTCTTGTCCCGGGCAGTTCTGGCACAGTAAGACGGCGGTTGCCTCGTAGCGCTGAATCAGCTACTACCTGCATAGGTACATAAGATTCGGCGGATGGGTTCGGCGGATGAGATTCGGCGGTGCGTTCGGCGAATGTGTGCACCACGGTATCGCGTCCTTCCCCCCCCCCCCCCGCCCCCCACTCGTTGCGCCTAGAAAGGACGGCGCCAGCAAGACGGCGGTGGGGTTGCTGCCGATTGTAAAAACCCATCAGTCATCGGCGGCGTCTGTTGTTACATTCCCGAGATCCACTGTCAGCGCTTGTTTTGGAGACCCTTGTAGCTGCTGTTGTCCAAGTGGATACTGCTTCATTGCTGACTGTTTGTTCATGGTTTGTTCGTCTAATCCGCTTTGCCGTGCGACCGTAGAGGTCCCTGAAGGGGACTACGATGATGCGCGCTGTAGATTCCAGTCGTATTATGTCGGCCATCATTTACGCTGTTTCTATCCAACCCCTTAAACGTTGTTATTTTGTGACCCCTGACATGGATATTTTCAGGGGGCAGGTCCAAGGCAAACCCTGTCCTCTATCTATTGGGCGAAACTAACCCCTTGGAAGTAACGAGGTAACAAAAATTCAAGGGTTAGATTGTACAGTGCAGTGTTTATTTGATGAAAGTGATGAGACTTTGGTATCTCTAGAGTTGTCACGGTATTCATGTTTGACAAAGTGTGGTTGTGCACACCTTTTTTTCCAAGACCATGTACAGTACCTCAGTTTTTATTCGAATATTTAACAATTTTAACTTGTACCACAAATAAAAATAAAAATGTACTTATATCAGCCAGTTATTCTAATGTTAATTTTGTACCTGGTTGCACAATCTGTGTAAATATCTGTTTGGGTGAATAAAAGTTATGTGTGAATCCGCGCGCATATTAAAAAAAAATCCATTGACGTTTAATACTGAAGTGCCAGGAGTTGATACGACACCAGAATGACTATCGTGAACTCGCCTTGGCTCTAATTACACCGTTTCCTCTTCTCAAGAAGTCAAATACATAGCATACTCCCCAAACTCCTCATCTTCCAGCAAGTAATCCCATTCATCCTGGAACAAATTGACCACAAACTCGACGCCGCGGCCCTGCTCGCGCGGCATCGGGAAACAAAGACGTCCAGCCTTGTTGATATCGTCAAAGAGAGGCCTCAGCGCATCGGCCTTTCCACCGTTGGCGAACAGGCGCCCGCCCCACCGCATGTCCTCGATGCGCATCATCATGAGAGACGACAGGACCATGTCGTAACCGTGGGCGTGGGTGATGCTTAGCTGAAGCTTCGAGAGATCTTCTAGGCGCCGCGCCAGCCCATATGCACCCAGCATGGCCTGCGGAGTCGCTGCGTCGGCCTCTCTGCGGATGGCCATCGCCACCGCGGCGATACTAGTATCGGGCGAAGTCAGCGTCGATACCGGCATGGCAACCCGGTTCCAGAACACCAGGTTGCCCAGGTACTCGAATGGCATGGCGCCCTTCGCTGAGATGTTGGGCCGGCCGTCGAGCGTCAGCTGCAACCAGGCTTCGGCATTGTCCGACTCGCTCGCTCGGCCGGCGGCGATGGCTGCCGCGTGCCTGGCTTTGAGCAGGCTGCGCCAGATCAGCGCCGTCATGCTGTCGTTGCCCGAGATGCGCGATCCGGCACCCGCCTCGTCCAGACAGCGCTTGTGGAGCGCGGTGAACTTGTCGGGCGACATGTAGAAGACGGCCGACGTCATGGCCTCACCAGAGGACGGCGGTGGAGGTAACTGGCGATCCTCCTTCGACGGTGCACTTGGCGGTTCCATGTCCAGCAAGGTGTATGGCTTTGCTTCCGCGTGGCCCGTTTCTCCTTTTGCACCATCGACGTCCTCCGGTCGGCTGCTGCCCTCGTCCTCCCATATGCGCTCGATAAGACCGCGATCCGAGCTCAAGGGATCGAGGACCACGGGCGCCGTGTTCGCCTGCAAGGCGGCGCAGTTGGCCGCCCATATCCTCCACACGTCAAACAAGGCGGTGCCGTCGCAGGCGTTGTGGTGAGTGGCGCCGCACAGGATCAGCGCTCCCGGCACAAAGTTGGCCTGAGCCTTGAAGCACTCGGCACCCTTATCCACCTCGGGAAAGTTGAGGAAATCTCCCCAAAAGACCTCGTCGTCCGGAATCGTGTCCATGGGGTAGCCGCTCTCACAGATCTCTTCGTAGCTCACCGCTTCGTCCAGTAGCTTGAAACGGAAATGAGGCACAGGCTTGCTGTTATCCTCAAAGTCCGCTGGGTCGTACCGGATCTCAAGCTGGCCGGGGCGTCCGCCTGGTGTTGCTGGATCTGCTTTGTAGACTTTCCCGCTCAGCCAGGGCAGTTGTCGGAAGGTAAGGCGAAGGCCATCCTCCAAAGCCTTGAACGCCTCCTGAGGCGTAACGGCGTCCTTCAGCGGGATGTACCATTTCATGGGCAGATAATGGGGAGGAAGGAAGTGGTCCAGAACCCCGAGGGGAACTCGGACTGTCGAATCCGGCATCCTTGGCTCCGCCGTAGTGAACTGCCCACTGCAAAGTGAAGTGTGAGGCCCTTCTCTCAAAATTGGATGCGAAAATGTTGTTGGAAATTTAGGACAACTTATGCCCAACTGAGAATAGGGAACGCAAGAGAGCTAGGGATAGAAGATAAGGTACCTTTGGGAATTATTAATTACTTCCCACAGGCAAGGTGCAAACAACAACTGTAAGCGACACCCGAAATGTCCACCATTATCTCTGTGGTTTTAGTCCATTTACTTCAGGGGGGCCCCCCTGCAGCTATGTTTTATGCAGCTTACAGGCCGAAGTACGACGGCTACAGCCCGATCGGCGAACGGTATGTCAGCTTACAATTGCCGAATCAGGCATGTCAGGGTACCCCTGATGTACCTACCTAGGTAGCTAACAATACTACCTCTTTAAATCGATTCACCTCGATATCCATTAAATCTCTTCGTGTTTCCAATGCTTTTTCGAAGTCATCTTTTCATGTGGTTCATTTTCCAGTTCACCAGTATTACATGGTACTATCTCAGACATCATCATGACGATAAACATGAACAACGGCTTCAACGAGGCATCGTCGTATGACAAAAGCAGCCTACATACTAGTAATGGCCATGAGGAGAGGACCAAGTCCCAGCCCCAGTCTGCGTCACCCATCGCCGTCGTGGGCATGGCCTGCAGATTCCCCGGCGGCGTCACGAGTCCGGAGGGGCTCTGGGACCTCTGTGCCAGCGGTCGAGACGCCTGGTCCCCCATACCCGAGTCGCGGTTCGACGTGAAGTCATACTACGACCCGACTTCCGCGAAGAGTGGTAGAGTAAGTTTATATGAGAGTCGGTCAGGAGATCTCGGAACGGACCTAAGGGATTGCTAACTAAGAAACTCGCCTTTTCTTTGCAGAATCATGCCACCGGGGGTTATTTCTTACACGAAGACGTGGCTCTGTTCGATGCCGCATTCTTTCGATTCACGTCCGAAGTAGCCAGTGTAAGCTTCCTAGATCCTTTCCTTTCTCTTCCCTTCCCCCCCCTCCTCCTTTTTGCCAAAATTTGATCACACATCTCTATTTCTCCAGCTGACGGGCGATGGGATGGGCAGGCAGCGGATCCTCAGCTTCGGCTGCTATTGGAGGTGACGTACGAAGCAACAGAGGACGGTAAAGTAGCCTTTTTGCATGCCCCTTATGAGTAAAACCACCAAGTAACACACTTATCTAATCTTCTATTTTTTCTTCGAAAACAACAGCCGGTCTGCCCATAGAGAAGCTCGCGGGGCCGGGCCCCAACACGTCGGTGTTCGTCGGTTGCTACACCAAAGATTACCACGACCTTCAAACGCGCGACCCGGAGACGATGCCGCCGTCCACGCTCACCGGAAACTACACGGCCATGTTCTCCAACAGGGTCTCCCACTTTTACGATTTCCAGGGAGCCAGCATGTCCATCGACACCGGCTGCTCGGCCGCCCTCGCCGCCTTGCACCAGGCATGCCAGACCATCCGGTCGGGAGAGTCCCAAGTTTCCATCGTCGGGGCTTCGAATGTGATCTTGAATCCAGACATCTACATCGCCATGTCCACTCTTGGGTACGTAACTTACCTACCTACCTTGGCCCTAAACAGCTTTCAATCTCATTTCTTGTACTTTGGCGCTTCCTGTGTGGGGACTAATCCTGGGCTTTTGTTAATTTTTTAATTTTTTAGCATGGTGGGCGCAGATGGACGTTGTTACGCGTGGGATTCGCGGGCGCAGGGCTACGGTCGCGGAGAAGGGGTGGCCGTGCTTGTGCTAAAGTCCCTCGATGCGGCCCTGAGAGACGGCGACCGGGTGCATGCCGTGATACGGGAGACGGGACTGAACCAGGACGGTAGAACAACCAGCATCACCTCTCCCTCCATGGACGCGCAGATCCGGCTGATACGGCATTGCTACCAACGAGCCGGTCTCGATCTCTCGGACACGGGGTACGTGGAGGCGCACATGACCGGGACGCAGGTGGGGGATGTTACCGAGGCCGAGTCACTTGCCCGGACGTTCGGTGCAAGCCGCACGCAAGACGACCCCGTCTGGGTCGGCTCAGTCAAGACAAATGTCGGGCACACCGAGGGCGTCAGCGGGCTGGCTGGCATCATCAAGGCTGCGATGGCCATGAAGCACCGAGCCATTCCGCCGAATCAGAACTACGTCGTGGGGAACGACAAGATTCCCCTCGACGACTGGCACTTGCGAGTGCCGACCAACGTGGTGCCCTGGCCGCGCAACAAGCCCTTGCGCGCGTCCATCAACAACTTTGGCTACGGAGGGACAAACTCACACGTCATCCTCGAAGGTGCGCCTGAAACGCAACTCACAAATGGCAACGGTCGCGGGACGACGACGGCGGACGACGGTGATGTGTCTCGACTGTACGTGCTCAGCGCCCAGGACGCCGACACGGCCCGAGCCATGGCCGGAAACCTGGCTGCTTACATCCGGAAGAGCAAAGAGGGCGGGATGGATCTGCAGCCTGCCGACGTCGCCTTCACGCTCAGCCACCGGCGATCGCGCCTCTCCTACATCACAACAGTGCGTGCCAGCAACTTGGCCGAGCTGGTCGACAACCTGGACAAGGCGGCAGCTCTCAAGGTGGGACACGCGCCCGCAAATAAGCGGGCGCCGCGGCTCGGCTTCGTGTTCAACGGTCAAGGCGCGCAATGGCATGCCATGGGCCGAGAACTGCTGTACGCATACCCCGTCTTCGCGGAGGCGATCGACGAGGCCGACCGAGTCCTGCGGGAGATGTACGGCGCCGACTGGTCGCTGCGCGAGGAACTGACGCGCGATGCCAAGTCCAGCCGCGTCTCGGAGATTCACCTGGGCCAGCCCGTCACCGTGGCGCTGCAGGTGTGCCTGGTGGTGTTGCTCCGCTCGTGGGGCATCCGCCCATCGGCCGTCACGAGCCATTCCAGCGGCGAAATCGCGGCCGCGTATGCCGCCGGCGCGCTCTCGTTCGAGCAGGCGCTCGGCGTGACATACTGGCGCGGCGAGCTCGCGCGCACTCTGCTGGACCCGAAAGCCTCGGGCGTCGTTGGCGGCATGGCCGCGGCCGGCGTGGGGCCCGACGAGGCGGAAGGGTACGTGAGGGAGACGACTTCTGGCGGCCGCGTCGTGGTGGCGTGTGTCAACAGCCCCGAGAGCGTCACTCTTTCGGGTGACGTGGATGCGCTGGACGAGGTTGTGAGGCGTCTCGAGGCCGATGGCAAATTCGCTCGCAAGCTCAGGGTCGCACTGGCATATCACTCACCCCACATGCAGCTCATGGAGTCTGCCTACTTGGAGAAGCTGCGCGACATCGTACCGTCGAGCCCGACCTGGCCCGGCGACGTTAGGTACACGTCCCCCGTCACGGGGGGCGTCGTCACGTCCGCCGAATCGCTGTCGGCAGAGCACTACGTGCGGAACCTAACGAGCCCGGTCCTCTTTAGCCAGGCATTGGAGGCCATGTGCTTCGGTGAGGCCGACGCAGGCTCCGCCCAGGTAGACGCCATTATCGAAATAGGGCCGCATGGCGCTCTGGCGGGTCCCATCAGACAGATCCTGCGAGGCCGCAAGATGGCTTACATGTCCTGTCTCCAGCGAAATGCGAATGCCGTCGAGACGATGCAAGACATGGCCGGAGAAGTCGTCCGTCTCGGATATTATGCCGTATCTTTATCGGCCATCAACAAATACCCAGAGGCAAGCGGCGAGGAGGCCGCGACCACCTCGGACATGACGAAATTTGTACCCGGCCTGCCGACTTATCCGTGGAATCACTCGAGCCGCTACTGGATCGAATCGCGGGTCAACAAGGACATCCGCCACAAGAGATTTCCACCGCACGAGCTCCTTGGCATGCCTGTTTCGGGCGCGACGACGCCGGCATGGCGAAACTTTATACGCCTCGTCGACCTTCCTTGGATCGGCGACCATCGCGTCGACGGCATGGTTGTGCTCCCCGGCGCGGCCTACGTATCCATGGCCATCGAGGCCGTCCGTCTCGTCACGGATCCGTCCGAAGACAAGATTCGCGGCTACCGTGTCAAAAACGTCGAGTTTCTAAGCGCCTTGGTGGTTCCCGAGTCGGAAAAGTCATCGGTCGGAGGCGTCGAGACGTACTTCCGCCTGGGACCTCCACGAAGCGAGGGGGACAAGGCTGATGGCTGGTACGAATATGAGGTGCGCTCTCTGGGCGCCAATGACAGGTGGGTGGAAAACTGTCGTGGTCTCGTGTCGGCCGTGGTGGAGCGGCAAGATGATATCGAGGAGGACGCCGTCGCGCCGAACGTCGACTCCTTCCTCAAGACACAGGAATCCAAGGTACGACGAGTGGCCGGCTCGGCACTTCGGGCAGACGTCGCCAGTATGGGAGTTCAATATGGACCGGCCTTCCAAGGCATCGCAGACGTGGTGGCGTCGAAGACCCTCAAGAGAGCGGCGGCCGACTTGGACATCCTCGAGCTGGAGTCTCCGGCGGCGTCAGCGTCGCCATACTTTGCCTCCTACGTTATCCACCCCACGACGCTGGACTGCATCATCCAAGCTACCTACGCAAACTTGCCCCCAGACACGGGCAAGGCGTCCATGGTGCTTCCCAGGTCGCTCCAGGATGCTTTTGTGCCCCGATCGCTAAACAGAGGGGGGAGGGAGCGCCTGGCGGTTTTCAGTGAGCTGCGGAGTGCGCAACGCAGAGGCTTCACCTCGGACGTATCCGTCGCGAACAGCTCGCAACAGCAAGGCGATGGCCGCCGTGAGACCCCTCTCGTGATCAATCAGCTGTTCTGCCAGGCCATTTCCCGCGATGAGGCTGAAAGTGGCCTCGAAAGAATCCCGCTCTATGAAAGCCGTTGGGTACCGATGGTGAGCCGCGGTGGCATCCCCTCGTCTATCAAGGAACACATGCGCACTACGCTAGCGGGCGAAGAGCTCGACTACGAGAAGAAGGTGGTCCGCGCATCCTACCACCTCATTGCCGATGCTGCGGCTGAGCTGGAGAGGCAGCCATCGGGCAGTTGGACAGCACACGAGCGCGCCTCATTTGCGTGGATGCAGAGCGTGCTGGCCCGTGGTCAGAGCGGGCAACTGATGCCTGGAAGCAAAGCCTGGGGGCGGGCAAGCAAGGGACTCAAGCAAAAGCTGTTCGACGAGCTCCGATCCACGGGTGGGACGCACGGGGACCTCCTTGTTCGCATTGGTCAGAAAATGGCACAGATTGTGCGAGGAGAGGTAACGCCTGCCGCCCTCTTGGGAGAGGACAACGACGATCTCATGAGGCAATACTACAACAGCGGACTGCCCAGCCTCCAAACTCGCAGCTACAAGCAACTTGCCAGGATAGCGAACGTCCTTGCTCTTCAGCAACCGGGAGCGGCTGTTCTCGAGGTTGGCGCGGGCAACGGGGCAGCGGCCGGAGCTCTGTTGGAAGCATTCGGGCAGGGAGGTAATGGCGGGCTGCTCATCGACCGATACATATTCTCGGACGCCTCATCGGTGCACTTCGAGGCGGCCAAGGAGAAGTTGGCCAGGTGGACCGAGGTGCTCGAGTTCCGGGAACTCGATCTCGAAAACGAGGGCCCGACGGAGGCGTCGCACGACGGAGCAGCCGAACGGAGTATAGACCTGGTGGTTGCAACCATGAACCTAAACGCAGTCAAGAATCCGAAGACGGCATTGCAAAACATGCGGAAATTGCTGAAGCCCGGCGGCAAGCTTCTGCTTGTTGTGAAGACGCACGTCAGTCTCGACGCGCAGCTCATCTGTAGCACGCTCCCGGGTTGGGAGCAGCAGGGTGAGCAGCCGGAATTCGTCATGGGCTTAGAAGCGTGGGATGAGGCTCTTCGCGCCAACGGATTCACGGGCGTCGAATTCGACATTGCTGATTGCGAGCAGCCGCAATTCCAGAGATGGACCGTTGTGTTGACAAGCGTCGCGCCTGAACAAGAAGCGTCCCGCGCCGTGAACCCTAGCAGCCCATCCAACCCCAGTCTTGTGACGATCGTTCATGCGGAATCCACGCTTTCACCGTCGCAGCAGAAATGGTTCTCACAGCTAGGCGAGGCCATTCATATGACAACGGGCATCCGGGTCACCCTGGAGAGCCTCGAGGAGGTACAACCAGGCGAAAGCCAAGTACACATACTAGCTGCAGATGTAGCCAAGAACGGTTGTGTGCTGGATGATATGGACGAGTCCATGTTCCATAAGCTCCGCCGAGTGCTTCTGGAGAGTCGGGGAGTTTTGTGGTTGTCCAGCGGCGCCGGTCCAGACGCCTCCGCCACGCCCGCCTCTTCTCAGGTGCAGGGCCTGCTGCGAACTCTCCGCCATGAAAATGTGGACAGATCCTACGTCTTGCTGGACTTGCCCACAACCTGGGCGGAAGACTCAGCGGAGGTGGTCATAAAGCACGTTGTCGGGGTGCTGCAGCAGACATTGCTGAACGAGGAGTTTGGCCACGCCGACGCCGACTGGGAGTATGCGATTCGGGACTCGGCCGTCCATGTGCCACGGATCTTCCCGGCGACGGGCAGTAAAGAGGAGTCCAAGACCGAGACCTTCCGGCCCTTTCAGGATCCCCATCGGCCACTGGTGTGGGAGGAGGCATTGGATTCAGGTGAAGGTGGCTTCGTCGAACAGTGGCGTGGCGCTGACAGTGAGCTCGCTGACGGTGTCGTTGAGATCGAGACGCGGGCTTTCAGCCTGGATCCTCGCATCCATCACCACCGCACTGCGGCAGAGGCCGACGACGAAGAAGCCACGGCTGTGCACGAGGTAGCCGGCATAGTCACCCGACTTGGGCGCAACACGGACGCCAGCGGGCTCCAGCTCGGCGACAAGGTCTGCGGTGTGGCCAAGGGGCCATACGCAAGCATAGCACAAGCGAGCTGGACCAGCGTCGCGAAAATTCCTGATGGCCTATCCTTCGAGGAGGCCGTCTGTGCCCCGCTGGCGTATTCTGGGGCTTATTACGCCCTTGTGCACGTGGCAAGATTGAGAAGGGGCGACAAGGTCCTGATCGTGCAAGCCGATGGTGGAGCTGATGGCACGGCGGCTCTGGCCGTTGCAAATCACGTAGGCGCTGACGTGTGGTTTGCTAGTACCACCGACTTGACGGAGGCCGAGATGCACCGTCTCATGGACGCATACCACCTTGCTCCAAGTCGAATTCTTAAAAGCCGTCACGCGAGGGAATTAGGTGATGCCATCAAGGCGCAGACTGGCGGCCAGGGCGTAGATGTGGTTCTCACCGGCCCGACGTCTTTGCTGCCCGCACCTCTGCTGCAGTCTGCTCTAGATAGCATCGCGAATTTTGGTCGCTTCGTCGAAATCGGTGGCTGGAACAAGAGCCTAGACGTCACCCAGCTTGCCGCAAGATGCGCTACGTACGCGCGAGTGGATATGATACAGCTGAGCGACCACAATGGCCTACTTATGAAGGAGTCATTGGACGCGGGCCTAGGCATCATCTCTCGCAACGCCGTGTCTTCCTCGTCGGGGTCTTCCTCACCCCTTACCCCCGTGACAAGGTTCTCGCCCTCGCAGATGAGTCAAGCTGTGCGGCATCTAGAGCGAGGCAAGGCGGGCAAGGTGGTCATTGCGGCCCAGGACGACAGTCCGGTCCAGGTTATGTCTCCTGTGCGCCGCCCACTTCGTCTCGACGATAAGAGAGCCACTTACCTGATCGTCGGCGGGGTGGACGGTATTGGCGGGGCCGTTGCATCTTGGATGGTGTCCAAAGGCGCCCGGAGTGTGGTCCTCACTTCCCGCAACGCAGAGGCACACCCTCAGGCGGAGGGACTCGTCGAAGATGCCGCGCTGCGAGGTTGTCGCCTCCAAGTCCTCAACTGTGATGTATCGAGTGAGGAGAGCCTTGTCCGACTTCTCCGTCAAGTCTCGGCCACATCGCCTCCGGTCCGTGGCGTTATTCACGCTGCCAACGTTCTAGCGGTACGTACAAATAGGAAACGACGCGTGTTCGAATGCTGAAGCACTTTCACTAACTTTTTAAAAAACAGGATACCGTGTTCGATCGCATGTCACTCGCGCAGTGGCGAAAAACCGTGGGGCCCAAGGTCGCCGGCACGAGGAATCTGCACAAGCACCTACCTCAGGATCTGTCCTTTTTCGTGCTTCTGTCATCAGTCATCGGTGTGATGGGGCACGTCTCCCAGGCCAACTACGCCGCTGCCAACGCGTTCGAGGATGCTTTGGCCAGCCACCGTGCGGCTCTCGGCCTCCCTGCCGTCAGTCTGGCTCTGCCGGCCGTTTTAGGCGTTGGAATGGTGGCGTCAGACGAAGATGCTCAGCATCGTGTCGAAGCACTCGGCACCGAGTCGATACATGTCGACGCTGTATTTCGCCTCATCGAAGACGCCATCCAGCACGACACGCGCCTCCAGCATAGCCAGCGATCCGGTCGGTTGGATCAGTCACCTGGTGAAGCCCAGAGGATCGTCGGCCTGCTGCCGTGGAGCAGTCTGGCGCCTGAGGCTGGCATTCGTCGCGATCGGCGTTTCGGCACGTTGCGCCTCGTTCAGACAGCATCATCCTCCCAATCGACACAGACTTCCGAGGCCACCTCACTCGACCCCACCGCGATGCTCGTCCGCGCGCTCGGTCACAGCAGCATTGATCGAGCCGAGAAGTCAACGCAGGAAGTGAAGGGCACGGCACAGGTAGCAGAGGCACTGGCCGCGCGGCTGGCGGCGATTTTCAACGTCGACGTCGCGAGCGTGGACCCAGAACAGGGCGTTTCTGTTCTCGGCGTCGATTCTCTCGTTGCCGTCGAATTGCGCAACTGGCTAGCCCTGGCAGGCCAGGCGAAGCTGTCTATTTTCGAGGTCCTACAGAGCGCCTCGCTCAACCAGGTTGCTGAGTTGATCATCAGGCGAAGTGCGCTGGTGAAGTAACCGCTAGAGGCTCACCACCGTATTTTCCAGCGTAGGAGCGATCCGACAAGGAGAGGATAAAGGTTTCACTGCCGAGTACAGTACAGTTCTGCCCTGGTTTGTTTGTTAGTTTAAGATTTTTTTTTTGTGGCAAAAATAAGAACTTTTCTTCAATACTATACAACTTAATGACTCAAAACACTACTATTAATACCCCAAGTTTGAGCACCTCTTTTTTTGGTGCGATTCAACCTTTTTGAATGGGTTGAGCCCCATGGTTGGGACTAAATTTTAGGTTTTTTTTGGTCCTCAGCCACGACTCGTCAAGGTTTTTAGATGGTTTTTTTTTTTTTTTTTTTTTTTTTTTTTTTTTTTTTTTTTTTTTTGCACTGTAGGGTTGGTACACTGCATCATGGTTTGTTAGGCTTTCCGATGATTCATCGGTTTTTTCTTTTCTTTTTCAAGATGCAATCATTAATACCCCAAACTCATACTATTAAGTTTTTTTATTTAAGAATTTATATTATTATTAACCTTTTCCCCCAAGAATTTTTAGGTAATGTTTGAGCCTAGAAATCCAAATATGGAGTTGAGGTCTTAAACTAACGAACAAACCAGGGTAGAACTGTAGTCTATGGAAGTCTGGGATTTATTTCATCGATAACACTGTATTCTCATGATGCATTCATGTACCTTGGGCTCTTGTGGCTAAATATTCTCTTATTTCATAAGACCTCGATCAGAGTTGCAACCCTCATTTCAGCGAGATGACGGGAATTCTGTTGATCTCTGCAAACGAATCGCGATCAAAGGTATCTATGCATCCATGATCGGGCGACAGAAACTCCCCCCAAAGCTTTCCAGTGACACACATTTGCAACTCCGAGTCTGTTTTCTCTTTCCCCATGATGCATGTCTATGCCACCACGTAACAATACTCCAGACACTGCAAAACAGCTACACACCTATCATGTAGCAGCCGAGGCCTGCTTCCTGCGCACCCGCAGCTTCGCCTTGGGGTTCGTCACAATCTCTATATACCACGGCGAGGCGTCGGGCCCGGAGTCTACCCTCTCGAACTCGTAGTTTTCCAGTATGTGCGCGAGCAAGATTTTCACCTTGTTCCCCGCGAAGAATCTCCCGGGGCACGCGTGCGTCCCGATGCCGAATCCGAGGCTTTCCATCGTGGTCGTCACAAACTGCGAAGAATGCTCCTTGCCGGCCTCGGCACGCAGCTTGAGGAATCGGTCGGGCTGCCACTCTTCGGGGTTGGGGTAGTACTTGGGGTCCCACATGCGGGACATGTTGACGCCGACTTGGGCGCCTTTGGGTATGAGCGTCCCGTCTGGTAGGGTTACGTCTTCATGGGCGTAGCGGTGGGTAAGGACTTGGCCTGGTGAGCGTTTGTTTGGCTAGACGGACAGTTTTTGGGAAAGCGGGGAGAGTGGAAAACTCACGGACACCAAGTGGTTTCAGTCGCTGTGTCTCCTTCATCACACTGTCTGCGAGCTTCATCTGGTACAGGGAGGTCTTGGACATCTTGCCGTCCTGGTCGCGAACCTCTCGTATCTCCTTTAGAAGCGGTTCGATGACTTCCGGGTGCCGGCAGAGCTGGAGGACAATGTTTGAGGTTAGATCGGATGTTGTGTGCACGGATGCCATGCTGAGTGACAGCTGGGCGTGAGCTCCGTGGTACTTCTCGTTCCGGCTCGTGGCGATTTGGTGCATCCAGGTCATGGCATCATTCGGCATGTCTGCCAGTCCCTTTTTGGCCCGTTCCGTGGTTTCGATGCGTTTGGCGATGATGGGCTCAATCATCTCCTCGGCCCGCTTCACCTGCTGCCTGATTTTGCGGCAATCCTTCAGGAACCATTGGACGTAGGGGCGAGACCACTCGGGCCAGCTGCGTATCACCCTCACGGCGTGGAACACGCTGTTCGTGTATGCCTGGATATTGTCCAGCCATTCCTTGTCACGGCAGAGCTCAGGGCCGAGGAAGATTCGCGTCGAGACTTGAGTTACGATGTCGCGGAGACTGGCCAGCAGCTCGACTTCGTGCCATTCTACCCGGGTATTTAGCCCATGAACACATTGAAAAATGAGTCAGAAGGGAGTAAGTAATTTACCAGTGCTTGTCCCCCATCGCATTTCAAATGCGACTTCCGTCTCCTCCGCCAATTCCTGAGTGAATTTGCCTGTTGCGTTTGGAATCGTAAGCATCATGACGATGGTCGGAAAAATGGCAATGGGCAGCAAAGGCTGAAACATACCAAGATTGGTGCTCAGCTTGGTGCGAATCATGGTGGTAAGAGCATCAGTAGCACGTAGGCCTTCAAAGCCGGGCAGAGTAGATGCCATGGACTTTTTGACCACCTCGTCGGCGCTGAAACGAGGATCGGACTTGACGTGCTCCGCCATGTCGGGAGGCAGCACAATCCGTGTCCCGAACGATCCAACGATCTGAAAGGGGCCATTATACTATTGACTCGATGAGTGACTGATCTTGATACAATTCGTGAGAGAGACGCTGCATTTCCCACCTTGCCATATCCTTTCTGAATCCATGCCTTCATGTCTCGGGCGATGCGTTTCACGGCGGGCTTATCAGACCATTCGCCTTTGAGTTTGTTGATGACCGGGAAACCAGAGGTATACCACCTCAGTCTCAGCGCGGGAATGACAGCACCCAGAAGATACGGGATGAGCAGGATGGGTACAGCTGCAGAAAGCAGCAGCCCGGCGTTCTCGACCAACATGATGGATTGTCCCAATGGATCGAGCTTGGCTCTCTGGCAAAAGTGAGTCGACAATACCTTCTTCTGGTCGATGACAACCACTCGAGTCGATCTATTCTGGACAAGTAATGAACTGTGTCTCAGTATGAAAGACCTGACCTCTCCCCATCAGTGTCCAGAATCTTTTTAATGTGTTGAATGCTCACCACCACCAATCACATTTGCCTGGCGCCATAATACCGATGGGGCATAAAATCATTATACATGGTGGGTGACATGCTCGCTGCCATGCCAAGTGGACCTCGAGTGAAGCACTGCCGAACAATTGTTTGAAACTCCATTCATCGGAGCATCGACATGGAAGGCACAGACGACGATCAGGCCATCAGCTGCTAAACTCGAATGAGGTTAGTGTTTAGGCATGGGTGGCAGTAGCTTTTCGCCGACGAGACAGAAGCAGTGAACCCCTAGGTAGTACAGTCAGCCGCCGAGAATCTGCGGGATCCTGGTCCTACAAGACTGCAGAACGGGTGCGCATCAATCTAGACGCACACGGCCTGGAGTCCTTGAGAAAACGACTAAATTCACGTGGGACACGAATTTTCGGCATCATCAACCAAGCCCGACAATGTTTCGTGGGAACGCGTCGGTTGAGCTCATAACAATTCGGCGTTGACATCGGCGTTCGCAACGCCGAACCAGACGCCGAATGCATATTGAAGATCCACAAACCGTTTTGGAATCTACAAGCTGGGGATTTGCCGAGTGGCTTTCCACCCAGAAGGATCCATTTGCGCCAAGTCTAGCACAAACTCATTGCATCATGGCAGGGGACTCGGAATCGAGATATCAGGAGTCCCTCGATGCGAGAAACACAGACGCAGTCAACTTGAAGATATTCTCACCTGGCTGCTCTACTCGTAGCAGCTTGACAAGCGTGGTAGGAAATGGCCAACTCAATATGGGAGCAGAAGATCGCGCCGGGCGTGGAAACATATGTCTGCCGGCCGGCTGATCCCGCGGTCAGGGGGGCCAGGGACTTTCCCGTCACTGGCTGTGACCAGGCCATGCCCAAGATACACGCGCGAATAACCATATACTACAAGCTGGCAGAATCGTCCGAAGAATCACGCAGGAACATCGTCACGTCGCTCAAGACGGGCTTGGAAAACCTCGCCTCCCAAGTACCATGCCTCACCGCAACCGCTGCCGTAGACCCTGTGTCCAAGCGCGGCACCCTCAGAACAACGGGCGACGACGATGGAGTTCTCTTCCTGGTCACCGGCTCGACGACCGTCCGCTCCGATCTTCCATCCTACGCAGAGCTGGAGCGCGAAAGATTTGGACCTTGGAAGCTTCCAAAAGGCGCCACGTACCCGGAGGGTCTGATCAATCCCGTGACGTCGATCGAGGGCCACCAGAGCGGGTTGCCGGGGTGCATCTTCCAACTCAACTTCATCGACGGCGGCGCGATCCTCACTGCCTGCTTCCATCATTATGTCGCCGATGGACCTAGTGTCAACAAGATATTCCACGCTTGGGGCGCGCACTGTCGAGGACTCCCCAGCGTTGACTTGTTCACCGATCGCACCATTCTCATCAATCCCGAGCCGGCTCCTCAGTCCGAGGTGCCGGAACTGGAGCGACGAATGACTGCTCACGGCTGCATGGTGGATTCCACAAAGGCAGACCCCAACAACCCTTGGTCCAACATGTTGGGACCGCCGGTCAAGACCGCCATCGCCAGCTTTCCCCGCGACAAGGTCGCCGCTCTGAAGGACGAAGTTGCAGCAAAGAGGTCCGCCCGGGTGTCGACCCACGATTGCTTCCAGGCCATCTTGTGGTGGGGACTGGTGCGTGCCAAAGGCGTCCTGGGGCAAGATGAAGGGGTCGAGAGCTCTACGTCCCTGTTTCCCGTCAGCTTCCGGTCCAACTACAACCCTGAGTTTCCCAAGAACTACATCGGCAATGGCACGCTCTTCAATGGCGCAACGCTCCCCATTGCGACGCTCAAGTCTTCAGAAGGACTCCTTGATGCGGCTGTGGCGCTGCGAAACGTGATCCAGAATGTGGACGCGACCTTTGTCAAAGACGCCAAGGCTTGGCTCAGCAGCATCGAGGAGCCGGCGACGCGAACGTGGATGACTAGCCCGCCGCGCAAGACGGACGCTCCCGTCACGAGTTGGGCTTGTCTCGACTACCACACATGGGACATTGGATTTGGGCCGGCGACCTGCATACGCCCGCCCGTCTCGCCGATACCGTTCTTGTTCCCTATGCCCGGCAGGACAGACAATGACGGCGATGAGATATTGGAGGCCGGCATTGCTGTGGACGAGAAGGTGCACGAGATGTTGATGCAGGATGCGGAATTTGCTCAGTATGTCAAGGACTACTATCTCCAACCCTAGTAGCCCGCATTAGCTGTCATCATACCGCGCATTGTAATTAGTTCTTCCATCGTGGCATGGAGACTTGGAATCCTACCCATGAAGACGGGTAGCATAGGTAGAGAGGCACAAATGTAGACTCATTTAGCCACTCGTTTCCTCCCTCCGAGGGAGCTGCGCATAATTCTAGTCTAGTCGACTGCGGGCCATTGAATCAATAATCATGACAATGCGTCATTGCGGGCGCGCGGTGCAGCCTTCCACGATGGCGTGCGAGGCTAAAAGTTAATGTGCTGTATGAATCAGAAAAGCCTACTGTGTATTTTTGCTAAGAAATGCCGGTTTCTCAGGTCTTCACAGCATTGGCGTCGCCATGGACGGCACTGTCTGAAATGGCGGACGAAAGATCTATTTCCGCTGCAAAACTGCCTGTGGCTGAGATCCCCCCCCCCCACCCCCCGGTCGGACGGATGTGTCCAGCGGGTCTTGTGGGCTGTGTGGATCCATGTGCAAGAGATCCTATTGGTAAACCGGCCCCTGCAAGGTGCAAATCTCTATCTTCAACCATCTTCAACGGGCCGACGATAACGAAGTTCTTGGCGAACCCAAAAGCGGTCGGTCCCTAAATCACCCGAAAGCGAGCACCTGGCTGGCAGCGAACCGTTTATTGGCCAATCAGATGGTGCAAGAGCTAAAACCACTTCAAAAAATTTGTCTCAATTGCCAAACAACGCAACCCAATCCTCAACTGCTCCCGCCAGTCCTTTCCACCGCACTCCCCATTCGGCGCAGTGTCGTTGTCGTCCTTTCCCCGGTAGCGTTGCCTTGCCTTGTCTTGTTCCTCTTGTTTTTTTCCCGTCTCTTAATTATAACCCTTCACGCATCTCACAATGGCCGCCCCTGCGATATCCGCTAAGGAGGCTCTCCAGAAGAAGCCCGAGGGGCTCGACCTCTACGCCCGCTTCGCCCTGGCCGGAGCCCTCGGCTGCTCCGTCACGCACGGCGCCTTCACACCCGTCGATGTGTACGTCTTCCCTACTGCCCTCCTTCTCGACTGCTTGCTAATAACCCCGGTACAGAATCAAAACCAGGATCCAACTCGACCCTGCGACGTACAACCGTGGCATGATCGACAGCTTCCGCAAGGTCATCAAGAATGAAGGAATCGGCGCGCTATCTACGGGCTTCGGTCCTACGTTCACAGGCTACTTCGTCCAGGGCGCCTTCAAGTTCGGTGGTTACGAGTTCTTCAAGAAGCAGTCCATCGACCTCATTGGCCTCGAGAAGGCCCGTCAGAACCGTACCGCCGTGTACTCCGTGTCCGCTGCTTCGGCCGAGTTCTTCGCTTCCGTCGCCCTTTGCCCCTTGGAGGCTACCCGTATCCGTCTCGTCTCTACTCCCGGCTACGCCAAGGGTCTGGTCGATGGCTTCGCCAAGATCCTGACCACCGAGGGAATCGGCGCCTTCTACGCCGGCTTCGGACCCATCTTGTTTAAACAGTACGTTCTCCCCGGTCCCCCAGCCCACATTTGTTAAGGGGTCTGTTGGCTAACCTTGGTGCATCATACAGGGTCCCATACACGGTTACGAAGTTCGTCGTATACGAGAAGGTTGCCGAGAACATCCTCGCTCAATTTGACAAGTCTAAACTCTCCGGTGGCGCCTTGACTGGTATCAACCTGGGTTCTGGCCTGATCGCTGGCTTTGCTGCCGCCATCGTGTCGCAGCCGGCCGATACGATGCTTTCCAAGATCAACAAGACCAAGGGACTGCCCGGTGAGAGCACCATCTCCCGTCTCGGCAAGATTGCCCGCGAGCTTGGCCTGCGCGGTTCCTTTGCTGGTCTCCCCACGCGTCTCTTCATGGTGGGCGGTTTGACTGCCGGCCAGTTCGCGATATACGGCGACATCAAGAAAGCTCTCGGTATGTTTATGACTTGTCCCCCGTACATGGCCCCCAGCAATATCAGACTGCTAACCTCGTCATTACAGGTGCTACTAATGGTGTGGAAATCGCCAAATAAACGTTGATTAGAATGGGGTGAAGACCAAACGGGGTCATACACCAAGGTTGCTTATAGATTTCTTTAGCGTGCGCTTTGTTCTATGTAGCGAGAGTCTATTACAATACAATGCCACAATCCTATAATATTCCTTTTACCGATTGATTGCATTGTTAATATATCCCCTTTAGTGGTGGCCGTCGTTGGTGTGTGGATACCGTGACTCTTCGAGACCCTCTGGCGCCACACATGGATTCTAGGCGCTTACTGAAGTTGTCTCCTGCACCTGAGGCGTGTCCCATCTTGTACGATCATTGATCGAGCCGCAATGTCGGCATGGTGTTTAATGTCTTTCTTTCGTTGTTGGGGAGGTTGTATTTACTCTGCTTGGGGATCTGTTGCTAGACTTGGGAGGTGGTTCAACCTCGGGATTTTTACATGATGGAGGGAATGGGAAACACCAGGCATATATTGGGCGAAAATTGTTGTTCGTTTTACACTATAGCGCTACGATGGCCATTGGGAGAACAGGACAGGAGCCGGTCTTGTCACTGAGAAGTTTCACTCAGCTCTCTAAATCTCATGCAAAGTTCTTTCGACTTAACCGGACAGTCACCAGCAGCTCCTCTTCTTCCTGTTGGGTATCTTTCAGCTGCTGCTTCTGCGACACGATCGGGCCCGTGAGCTGCCGTCCCCCGGACTTTCCGGGCACGCTCGGGCGTCTTCTTTTTCCGGTCCAGCGGCTTATCCGAGAATCATATTGATGGGCTGAGTGGCTTGGATGCTTTCGCAAGGGTGCTTATTGTTGCAGAGGCGGACCCACTCATTTGATGACCCCACTCGGGTGGTCGAAAGTCGACCACCTGAGTGGGTCCTCAAACGGGCCCTCGTGCTTCCCAACGATACAGACGCAGGGTCTTGGTGTTGGTACCAATAGCTTGCTGTTGGCTTCAAAGCTCCGACGAGCCGCAATCTCCACGGCCCGGCAGCCAACGCGTCTCCAGCACTATGGAGACCTGTAACGCCGACCCGCCTGCCACCTGCCCAAGGGCCCCCGACATGCACGCTCCACCAGACCAAGGCACCGCCGAAGAGGTTCTTCCCGTGCTGAAAAACGACCATGTCGAACGCGTTTTCCAATTGCGGGCCAAGATCTGCGCCCGCGAAACTGACCCGGAGAGATACGAACTGTGTGTGCAAGTACGGGACGAGCTTCTCCGGGAGAGCTCCGAAGTCCAGCTTCTGGCCGCCGCCTGCGACCATGTCATGTCTACTCACTGCGCCAAGTACAAGGATCGGAAACTGGCGAGGGAGAAGCGGTCGACGAAGCGGACAAAACTTGATGAGGATTGCGAGTGGGACAGGTTCCTCGGCGTTGCAGAGCGCGGTCTGGAGATCAAATCCCAATGTCTCTCTCCGCTAAAGACGGTAGCGGCCTGCTGGGGAGAGGATGTCGTCCAGCATTACCAGTGGGTGTACAGGGGGCCCAAATACTGCAAAGTGCTCTGTACAGCAGCGCGGAACGTTCATCCCTGGAAGAGGGCTGTGAAGGCGCTGAATTGGCTAATGCTCGAACGATCTCAGCAGGGACCGAGTCTCAAGCGGCGCCCGATCCACGACTCGTCCAATCCCATCCAGCAGGGCGATTTGGACAACTTGGCCAAGTATCCGCCAGGTGCTGAGGGGGTCACCAAAGCGCCCGAGGGGTTTGGCTTCGACAAATTTGGTCTCCTGGTCCATGAGAAACACGCTTCTGTCTTCCCACAGGCCGATGGACCTGTCAGTCTAAGCTCGTCAACCCTGCCGGAAGTTGGCCGTTCCGATACCTCTGAATCAGATCGGATGAATTTAGGCCCTATCGCGCAGGAGGTCATTAATACCGTCCTTGCAGAGGGCGCCAGCGAGGCGATGGCAAGCTGCAGCCAAACCAGCAGTGATTCTAGCGAGGATAGGGCTGCAATTCTGCCTTCTCCTGCTCCCTCTGACACTGCAAATGCCACGGCCGATTCCTCTATTACCTCGGAGGAATTAGATCGGACGGATTCCGACACTGACTGTGCTGAGGCCGAGGATGGTCTTGGCCTTGCAAATGCCGAACCCGATCAGTCTACCAGAGTGGCACCTCGCCCACGTCCGTCCTACCAGGGCCTCGCCGGCAACAGAGCAGCCAAGCCCAGGCAGGCTCGACTTCCCCGGATCCAGGTCCCGGATATCCCGACAGACTGCTGTTCGAAAGTGCCATCATCGCTCCGATTGGCCTTGGCCAATCCCTCTCTATTCGGCCACGAGGCAGCAACCCAACTCTTCCCTTTCCTCGGTCAGCTTTGCCGTGAGCACCTTCAGCGCTATGCCGAACTTCGGCACCACACCAACCAGCCAGAGGCTATAGCCTCAGCCAAAGGCGCCGGCTTGCTTGAGCATCTAATTACACCAAGCGAATCCGCGTTGTACGCCGATGTCAGTACTTCCTTCCGCCGCCGCAGAGCCTCGCTATCCGATATTACCACGCCGCCGAAGCGGCCACGGCTGGACACGCCGCTGACACTCCCCAAGTCGCCAAGCATTCGTGGAGACCGGCCGGCGCAGGACATTATAGCGGACGACGCCTACCGGCGACGAGTGATGGCCGAACTACGCCAGGCTACGCCGGTCGCTGGCTCGCACGGCGAGAAGACCAATCGGCTTGTTTACGAATTGTTAGAGAAGGTTCTACCCCCGAACACGGACAGCGGCCGTGGCAGAATCGAGGCCTATTTTTGCACTGGCAACGAAGCAGCACACACGGTCGAGTCTCGGTCTCCCGTCGACGCTCCGATCTTCACCAAAGACCAGCAGCCGTTCAGATGGGGCGAGGGAGGACGCCCGGTTGAGCAATTCTTTCGGCGAACGTGCGTCGTCGACCAGTTTGTCTCTGTACAGATCCCGTCTCGCAGCTCGGACGAGGAGTCCTTTGAGGTACGCGAGCTCAGCAAAGTCCGAGAAGAATTCCTCGCCCAGAAGCGCACAAGCGACCCCTTGAATGTCCTGGATCTACAAAGCCCTATTACCTCCATTCTACCAAGCTTCTTGACTGGAGAGAATTGCGAACTCCTGCTTCACGTTCGCAACAGGGTGTTGATGGCAGGGAGCGCCGAGAGAGTGGTGGCGTCTACGCAGCAGTGGAGCGAGTGGAAGGACGTCGATAAATGGGCCCTGCTTTCGCAAGGCGGCCATCATACGGCTCCGCACATGGACAGCCACGGCTATTCTACTTGGATCACAGCGCAGGAGGGGATAATCGGGTTCGTCTGGATGTCGTCCCCAACAAAACAAGAACGGGAAGCGTGGATGGCCAACCCCCACTGCTATACCGGTGGCAGATGGAGGTACGTCCTCCTTCGGCCAGGCGAGACTGTTTTCTTCGGGCCAGGCACGATCCACAGTGTCTTTCGAGAGCGAGATCGCCAGACATTGGCTTTCGGCGGCCATGTTCTCCAGTGGTCTGGCATCCAGCGCTGGATCCAAGTTGTTCTTGACGAGCTGAACAATCCGGCAACCACAAACGAGGATATGAAGACGACCGCGCCGAAGCTCGCCGGCGTGGTGGCGACGCTTGTCGAAGCCAAAGTGAAGGAGGGTCGGGTCGAGGAGCTTGGTGGCGAGGCTGCAGTCAAGGGCTTCTTCGAATCCGTCAAGGTAAGAAAGAAGTATGTTGGAATGCTTCGAGGAGCAGCACTAACGATCTCAGGAATTGGACGCATTATGCGGGAGGGCTAGAAAACCGAGGCGCCCACTGCCCAGGTAAATCAATCCGATGGTGGCACTTCGGAGATACATTAAGAGCGATCGAATCCAGTAACTTCGCATCCCAGATGGGGAGATATGGGCAGTCTGGCAGGGACTTTGACCGCACCCCGCAAACGGAAAATACACCTGAAGTCCCTGCCCCCCTTTCCTGTCAACTGGAATAACCCTGCGGCCCCTTGTAGCCGACTAGAAGCCTCTATTCCCCTTTCCGGTCAACCAACCAGTCTTCTGGTCCACTAGTGGATGAAGAAGCCTCCAAGACCCCTGCTTTTTCTGTTTCTGGTTAGCCAGAGACCCTTGCCCTTACGGCCCGCGTTTACCCCACTCCTATTGGCAGTCTGCAGCCGCTGCCACGTGGGGCTGGGAATCCGAAAATCTGGGTGCTGAAAACCAAGATCTGGGATCCCAAATCGGGAACCCAAATCTAGTACACTATAAAATCGCCAGCAGCCTAGAGGTACAGTCTGCTTCGGTGGACACCAAAATCCAGGTCCACCAAGCACAAGGTTCACCAAGTCCAGGTCCACTAAAGTCCAGCCCTACCAAAGTCCAGTTAATGAAATAACATGAAAGAAGTATACCTTCTCTTACGTAATCCTTAATATTGCTGTATCTAGGTCGGCCGCTTCTCTATCTATGCCTATCGCAATATCTTTTATTAAATCTTTTAATAACTATAGACCTCAGATAGTTATACCCTAATAGTCCTTTACATAACTATCCTTAAAAGTTAAAAAATTTTAATAGTTTTTATCCCGAATAAATAACCTACGCCACCTATATCTAACGTATCCGACCAAGGTTTTTCTATTCCCGATTACCCAATAGTTTAGATACTAGCTCGCTGTTGAATCCTCGGGTTGTATTCTCTGAGCCCCTCTCCTTTGCTCGGCGGAGGTGTTCCTCGGCACTCTTCGCCTTTCCCATTATAAAAAGCCTCTATAAATATATGGACAGAAATAGGTCCTGCAGAAAGACAGGAGGACAAAAAGTAAATATATAGATTAGGGGTGATCCAGTAGATATTGTGGGAGAGCATGAACAAAGGAGGATTGACAGAAGCCAGAAATGGCTGCCCCTTATATAAAAGATGTTGAGCTGCAGGGTTGGCGAGTGCCAAGGAGCAAGGCCAAGAAGAGACTTGGCTTGCAACTGCAAGCGGAAACGGTTGGGTACACGGTACAGGGTAGCACTCAAGGTGTGATACGACAGCAGTGCTGAAGGAAGCAAAATACCACTGAGGGAATAGTGGGCTCTCACTGTAAACAAAGGTCTTCTGGGGAAGGAGGTTGCCCTGGAGACGAAGATGAACGGTGTGAAGGACCAAAGATAAGTCTATTATATTTGCCTAAAGAAGGAAAGAAGAAAAGAATATACAGGTCTTTGTGGGAGATTTACAGGCTATATATACACTAAGAGTATCCCCTAGAGGCTCCCTTCCGGGCTGAAGAGGAAGGGAGCCGGTGGCCGGTCCGGTGGCCGGTTCGGTGGCCGAGAGGGCTCTCGGTGCCCTGTATCCCACAAGACCCAGGGACAGTTAAGCCACTGGTGGCTCACTTGCGGGTCCCGGGTAGGGGCTCAGTGTGGCTTGTGTTGGAAAGCCACGCCTGGGCCCAGTCCTTCAGTGGGGAGGGCCAGGGTTGTGCCTGGCCTGCACCCCTGGGCTTAGTTGAGTAAGCCCGTGGGCCAGGGTCCTTCAGGGACCTTCTGGCTGTAAGTGTGGCTTATCCCAGCCACGGTTAGGCGTGGCTGGGCGCCAGACCCCCTCTGAGGAGGTCAGGGGCAAGTAAACAAAGACTTGCCCGTCAGGGGGTGAGTAAACAAGACCCCCTTGGGCACCAGGGTGGTTTACCCTGTGCCTGCGCCTGCACCTTGTATATCCACAAGTTAACAAAAGAAAACCGTATCGTAAAGACCATTCGTTTCTAGGTCTTACGTAAACCGTATAGAGCCCAACAAATTCTTCCCTCGTAGGGTCTTTTTTTCTGGCTCTTACTAAGAAATTTCGTCTTGGTGTCTTTAACGCGCCCTGCGGCATCGGAGGACCATGTGCTTAAGACCTTAGCGTGGGCTGAGCATAAGGGAGCCGGCTCTGGGCCGCCCTGAGCCGTCCTGATTGAAGCGGCGAGACTAGCTAACTAAGGTACGTTAGGGATTGTGCGATGTTCATTCCCGTCGCCGACATCAAGATTCAGATGGCATCAAAAGGGGCATAAATGTCTGGAGATCTCATGGTCTAGAGTATTCATGGAAAAATTAACTCAGAAATTAAATCTAGGTAGGTGATTATTCTAGGTAAATCATTCTTTATGCCCCGTTTGGCTCACTTGAATCCTCCAGTCATGGCCACGGTTGCACACCGCCTTTACTTCTCAAAAGCACACAAGGTAGCTCGCACGTACCAAATAAAATATTTTGGCTCCATTAATCAATTCTGTGGCTGCTCTCGAGAACCGACAAACTAAAGTTTGCTACAGCCAAAGAAATCAGTTGGGGGGATTTGCTCATTGACCCCCAGAGCATCATCCGAGACCGTTTGCCTCAAGGT
The DNA here is from genome assembly GCA_033576145.1 of Cladorrhinum samala. NCBI lineage: Eukaryota > Fungi > Ascomycota > Sordariomycetes > Sordariales > Podosporaceae > Cladorrhinum > Cladorrhinum samala. Next base: position 122,057 of record MU864957.1, read on the forward strand.
CATGGAAGTTACGTGGCCCGCTGCGGAGAGACTATTGGGCTGAACCACGAGTGCCTGCTGTCCGTCAAATAAAACTTGGCCCGGACTCAGTGCCCCGAACCGAGCGCCTGCAATCGGCATCCGACTCCACTATCAAGCACTCGGTCAAGCATAGGTAACTTGTCGTCCAGGCTGAGGTAGCAGATCTTACCCGCCATCGTGTATCGTGGCGACGAGAATGACATCGCTGAGTTAAACACTCAAGGAAGGTGAATACGCAGCAACGGACCAGCACAGGCCGGATAACATGGTCGATGATTGCCCGCAGACGGGCTCAGACGGGGCGGAGATGGGCAGGAATACCTGGTGGTTCAGACAAATGCTGATGCGGCGGCGAGTAATGGATTGATGGACCGAGATCATAACCTCCAGGCCTTCGGGATCCAGCACAGCCACGTGCTCCTCCAGTGCTACTGACAATAACTGGACGCTCAAGGCTCCGGGGGTCTAGAACGGTTGCCGTGATTGTCATTACCATTCGAGTCACCATGCCTATCTTGTCCCAGGTACCTGCGACGATCCTGTCTCCCGAGCCACTAGCGCTCCTGCGTGCTCCGAGGCAGGCACCTCAAACTAATCTATTCTGTCGGGGCTTGATGCTGATAGTAAACTGAATTTTATGGATCAGAGGTTTGAGCCAGTTAGTCCTGCTCGGTCATAAGTTCTGTTAAACGTACGTCCTGGAATTTTGACTTGCTGTTCTGTATTCGCCAAGTTCACAGGAGCAGATATGAATGTTACACTGCCAGCCATCGAGAGAAAATCTTCTCCAACGATCTTTTCGCTGACTCACGTTGATAATCAAGAGTAAAACGAGCTCGTTTGGACACCGACATAGGTTTATAATCATGTCAGCTTACGTACCACCTCCTCGACGAAATGACATGCGCATAGAAAGCACAAGAACAATGCATATGTACCTAGCTTTAGGCACCCATATTCCAGCTTGGACGCGTCATCAGTCGCTTAAAGGGGGAAGAAAATGTCTAGATACCTACCCTGGAAAGCTCTATCCGTCTTGAGGCATTCATTGTGACGGCTAGATTAGGTAAGATAGTGCATGGTATGGAAGACACCGCCTCAAAGGGTGGCTCTCTATATGGCAGTGGGTGCGGGCACACGCTATCCTGTGATGCTGGGTATGGTGTTTATACTAGATACCTACCTAGGTACCTAGGCTTTATCTCCACGACCATACAATTTTGTATTTTTAGCTAGATACCTTCTCTACATTAATGAATGATTTTGTCGCAGATTTTATCAATTACGATCGTCTCTCCTTGAACCTTTTTCTGCAAACAATACGCCTCTTGATAGAACTCACTTGATGGGGAAAACCCCTTTATGGACCGGGGTCGGACTTTGGACGGGAGCTTGGACGTTTCCAGTTTCAACCAATTACACTCCACTGAGAACCATGGTGATGGTTCACAGAGATGAAGGGGAAGTCCTGCAATTGACTTGAGAATTGTTTTTTCTTCTTCTTTGGGACAGGAAAAGTGCCCATTCGAGTGGAGTAAGGTAGGTATGTAGGAAGAGCTTCGCAATGCTGCGGGTCAGCCAAGAGAGACTTTCTCCGTCGGCGTTATATCAGATTTGGCACACCAAAGAACTAGATAACCCTGGACGGGACACTCGGCGAGATGAGATCTTCACATATTATAAAAGCCGTGACAAGACACGCCATTTTGCTCCCTTTCGTTCTCTCAGACAACAGCTTCACCTACCTTGACTATCTGACCGAGTCGAACTCAAACCCAAACCCAAAAAAACACCCACACATACACACATACACTCAACCATCGCCCGCCCAAAATGAAGTCCCCAACCCAATTCGGAGTCCTCGCCACCGCCGTCCTCGGCTCGGCCATCTTCACGGCGCCAGTCTCCTGCTTCGGGGGCCGGAACCCTACCCTCACTACTTCCCACCTGCCGGGCCGGGACCCTACCCTCACTACTTCCCACCTGCCGGGCCGGAACCCTACCCTCACCACTTCCCACCTGCCGGGCCGGGACCCTACCCTCACCACTTCCCACCTGACAGTCATTACGACAACCGTCTCCCCGGCGGACCCGAGGCCCACGGTCGCGTTCCGTTTGCCGGGCGTCATCGACAGCTGCGCCAAGTACCACTACATCGCCGCGGGTGATTCGTGCGCAAGCATTGCGGGCGCCAACGGACTCACGCTTGCTGAGTTTGCCGAGTGGAACGGGCTCGCTAAGGCCTCGTGCACCGACAACCTGTTGTTGGGATATCTGGCTTGCGTTGGCGTCTATTAGATGCCGACCTAAGTAAAAAGGGGAAAGGGAGGAGGGAGGGGGGGCGGGGGGCTGGGGATCACTTCAACATGAGATTGCATACCTACCTACCTACCTTACCTTATATGAGGGGAATTGTTGTCGGGGATATTGTTTCTGTTCGTGGTTGTGGGATATACCGACTGTTTGCGGTTGGGAATATACCAAAACTTGGAGGTTTTTGAAATCTTGTTTGTGGTTGGGGATATATGAGAACTTGTTGGAGTGTATCACTGTCTAAGATCTACCTACATAGCCTGCACCTGCCTTGCAGTTAGACTAAATCACTTCAGATGAGCTTTTTTCACTCTGCTGCAGCGTTTGTTCTTTTTTTTGCAATGCATCGAATTCAGACGAAACACTTGGGATGAACTTTTTGCACTCTGCCACAGCTGTTGCTACTTTTTGCAGCCATTCGATTGCCGCGTTCTTGGTCTATAAATCGAGACTTCTCTGGAGACCTTTTTCTCTGACCGAATCACCACACTCACCTCTGCTTCACTCTTGCAAAGCTCCCAACAATTTACTCACGCTGAGCAACGTCCATAATCAACAAACCGCTTACCAACATGAAGACCTCGTTCTTTCTCCTGATGGCTGCTTTGGCCAAGGCCGTCATTGCCGCTCCAGCCAGCCCCGACACTCTTCCTGCCGTAGCTGCTGAGGCTCTCCCCGCCGCTCAGGCTGGCATCACGCCCCACGAGCAGTACAGCTCCTCTGTCGGCGTCCTCGGCTGCAAGATCGACACGAACCGTGTGGCCTACTGGCTCAGCCGGTCGACTGCAACAACATCTGCGTCAAGGTCTCCTACCAGGGCCGATCCCTTAACCTTCTTCGCATTGATCAGGTAAACCATCCTCACTCCTTTTATTTTCCAACACGCCAGAAAACTGACAGTAACTAATCTTTCGTGTTTTTTATCTAGTCCGGCGGAGCCTACGACATCTCCTACGACGCCTGGAACTACCTTTCCACCGGCTTCAGCGCGACCGATAGTCCCACCACCGGCGGATCCGTCACCATGGACATCGAGAACGTCCCCGCCGACAACTGCCGTCACCTCCTCCGCGGCGGCTCGGGCTCCGGGTTGGCTTTCAGCGGGCCCAACAGCATGAACTTCATCTCGAGCTGCGTAACCGGCCAGCCGGGGAGCTGGGTCGCCGGCAACTACCAGCTCTTCAACATCAAGGACTCGGGGTGTCACTGCGGCTGGGACGAGGCCTGCTCCCTGAACCTGGCCGTCAGCAACCAGCCGGCCTGCCCGCATCAGCTGGGCACCAGCGGGCCCCTGCTGCCCGACACCGTCTTCAACATTCAGTACGGCACCGGCGCCTCGGTTCCCGACCCGCGGCCGGTTGCTTGCTAGAGGATTTGATCTGCGCAACCAAAAGTAAAAAGCCTGCGGCAAGCTAGATACCAATGATTTTAAGGAAGGATTATGGGCTAGATGGATGATGATTACTAGATAGGTAGATACCCCTGCTGTTTATGACAGTAATTTTACGGGAGCATTAGCATGGAGTTGAATCGGAATTTCATTCAACCTTATATATATATATATATATATATATGAGTCCCACGTAGTGATGATGTATTCTGAATGACTTGCTTCTTGATATTTTAGCCGTTGATATTTTTTTCAGATTGAAATGCAATGTATCCCCTTGTCCCTGCTCAAAACCCATGACTAGAAATTAAACCAAGAGATAAAAAAAAAAAAAAAAAATTGCAGAATATGAGGAGATCAGGATCATATTCATGTCAAACATGATGTAAAGGGAAAAAAAAAAAAAAAAATTCCCCAAGGAATTTGATCTATATTTCTTTATACCTATATAACGGAAATTAGTTCCCGCTCGGAGGCAACCCGCCGGTACCCCCCAGATCCTCACCCATCACCTTGCCCTCCACGACGAGCGGCTTGCAGTCCTGCAGGACAAACATCATCCTCGCCCACTCGGTCTCGCTCGTGTTGACCCACTGGTGCTGCGTCGCCCTCTGCACGGCCACGTCCCCCCTCTTCATCCTGTACCTCTCCCCGCCGTCCAGGACCATCTCGATGCTCCCCTCAATCACGATGCCGTAGTCCAGGCTCTGCGTGCGGTGCATCGCGCACGCGTAGCCGGGTGCGAAGTCGACGCAGCGCAGGACGCTCCCCTTTGGGTTGACGAGCCCGAGCCTGCCCGAGGAGACTACGCTCTCGTGCGCGGACAGGTCGGCGTCGCTGTTGAGGTCGGGAGGGAACTGAGAGGTGGTGTAGGCCACCGAGAAGGCGAGGTTGTCGTTGTCGTACGGCTCCCAGGTGAAGGGGTTCTGCTTCTGGACGATTGCCTGTCCGGACGTGTTGTGGCCGGTGACGAAGCGATGCAGTTCCGGGAGGTTGGAGAGCTGTCCGGACGATTTGGACGGACCGGCGCTGCCCGAAGAGGACGAGGACGAAGGCCCGGGTACGTCTCCCATCTTTGATGGACTCGGCTTTTTAGAAAGAATTTGTGGTTTTGAATTCTGAAAAGGAAAAAAAAAAAAAAAAAAAAAAAAGAAAGAAAAAAAGAGAAAGCGGAAGAACCAATCAAGGCTTTTTTCCCAGTCAAATTCAAAGCGAGGTGGAGAGGGGGATCTCGGGACTTTTATAAGTCCTATTTCTGCAACAATTTAATCAACGGATCGAGGCGGGGGAACCCCACGGGAAGGTCCGCCGATTCCGGTCCCGCGAGCGAGTGAACATTGCTTGGTGTTGCGATGCAGTGCGGGGTATCCCGTTGCATGCAATGAGCCTATTGAGGGTCTCTGCACCATCTTTTATCCATCTCTCTCTGTCGTTGATGAACTCTTGAATTGTCTCGGCCGTAGGACAGAGGCGATACTACCGTCGTTTCGTACGTACAGTAGGTACATACAATGACGATGAGGAATGTTGCATACCTAGCCAGATGGAACGCATGCTCCATATTCACGGAACGAGGAAATCTCGGCGGTGTGTAGGCAATCCTGTCCTTCATCTATCTTGTCTACTGTGCTGCCTTTGTTTACTGCGAGTGCAGGGAAACAGAGAATTTTGATACACTGTCATTCCCAAACGAAACCGGAATTTTCTAAGCGAGTGTGCGAGCTGCACCAAAAGTGTAGTCACCACACCAAAAATTCACAACGATATAGATTTTTAATTGCATTACAGCCAGCTAATAAGATATGATTATATATTATATATCAAAAGAATCGCCGATTTTTAAAAAAATATTTTTTATATTATAATATATATTTTTTGCTTTTGAAATATTTAGTAATTATTAGTATAAGTTTGTTTGGAATTTTTGAAATATTAGTGGTAATAGAAAGCAATTTTACCGAAATTTATATAATTTTTGAAATATTTGTAATAATGGTATTGCTATTAGCTCTTTAAAGATATAATGTTAGAAATAATACCAAAAGAATTGCCTTTTTAAATGGAATATTTTGATATATAATTTAAGATAAATTGGCTTAGGATATGGTGAATGTAAAATTTTGGTGTGGTGGTTACACTTTTGGTGCAGCTCACACACTCGCTCCAAAAATTCCGGTTTCGTTTGGGAATGACAGCAGGTCCGGTGTCCCAGCAACATGAGTGGGGTCCTCAGGGGCATCTGGAGCAACAGTTGCAAGAATTTGTTGTTTACCTTTTACCCACTTCGGGTGTGCGTGGCCTAGACTGCGGAGTGACCCTCAAAATGATACGCACGGCAAAAAGGGTCTGCCAGAATGACGAATCAACCACCTCGATTGAATCCGACAGAAAATTGAGAGAAATAGCTTTCAACGGATTTAAGTGATTGCATTTCTATGGAGCTATCCTTGTTTATGTTTTGGTGGCGGTATACAGAGCTTGTATCATTTCGTCGAGACCCGACAGCGACCTCTCCAGCAGGCGCCCAGAAGCTTATTTCAACGTCGAGGCACCGACTTTTCTGCATCGTCACCGCTCCCAGAATGCAGGGGTCGGGCTTCCGGATTTGATCGACAGGCAGTTGATCTTGTTAACGCCAGTGACCGCCGCTTTAGGAACCTGCCGTGTGTCGGATAGACTTACCGAGATTGCATCTTCCGGGCCCTGGACGGCGACACCGCCAACACGATGCCTGTGAGGCCTGGACCCTGCGGCGGCCGTGCTGATCCCTCGCGCGTGGCTGAATCCATTGGCGCCAAATGGCCTGCGCCATCCAGAAAAACCCACTTGAGCCCAGGCCCCCAGGAGCTATTAACAATAAAACAAGGGTCCCGTCGTCCAAAGTCAGCAACACGCCGGAGAGTCAGCTTTCAATCGGTGCGAATTCGAAACGATGCTGTCCAATGAGCACAGCCTGCCGGCCAGAAATAAAATACAGGGGAGCTGCAAGTCATTTCGCCGCGAGGATATTTGAATCATGCCGTCCCTCCTCCCTCGACGGCTACGCAAGGGGCCCAAGGCATTCCCAGACCCTCCCTCGAGAGAATCACCATGTTGCCCAAAGTTCCATGCTTCCCAGGCTTCCTTGCTGCGCTGGCCGTCCTGACCGACACGGCCCGCGCGCAAGAGCCAACAAAGACATTGAACGCCCAGGAATGCACCAGCGCTTACTATTCCATTTACGCCCACTCACCGCCGACGGCGCCGCCAGCTCTCGATTCCTGGGCCGCGCTTGCCAGGTCGACAATCACCGAAACCTGGACGACGACCTACACGAGAGACGACCCGGGCCTCACCGTGTCGGCGTTTTGCTCTGATCTCGTCGCGCTGCCGAAGCCCAGCCCGCCGTCGTCGGTTTCGGATGCCTGGAACAGCTACAGCTCGGCCCTGTCGGAATGGAGGGATCGGATTGCTCCCGACGCCAGCAGCATCGCAAGCGCTTGCTCAGAAGCCGAAACCTTTGTCGCGCAAAACGTCCTCATGATGATTGCAACCGACTATGAGGGCTGCACGAGCGCCATGAATATAGGGAGGCCCGACGCAGCGACATCAAGCATTAGTACCACCCGAGGACCGGCTGCCACCGTCACCACCATTGCAGGTCCAAAGCAGAACGACAATGGCGTTGGTCAAGCCGCGACCCCGGCCACTTCGAGTTCAACCGCGGCCGCAGTCGCATGGGCGATGGAGACCCGTGGCTGTGTTGCTGCCGCTGCCGCTGCCGCTGCCGCCGTTGGAGTCGTCGGAGTGATAGGCGTTTTTTAAAATGTGCTGTCAAACAAGGTTTATCTGGTCATGCTCATGAAAGAATCCCAACAGTCAGCCGAAGGGAGACTGATTTTCAATGCATTTACGTATCGCCAAACCGGAATTTCGTCCGTTACGGAGGCCGCCTTCCAGTCAGGTTGCAGCTCACCTGTCATTCATCTGCGGCCAAAGTCATTCTCGGTCCGGGCGGAGAGCGTCGTCGTCACCTTTTCATGTTGTTGGTTCTCTTTTTGAGCCTAGCATCATTTTGGCCCCCATTCGCATACCAATAATGCGGGACTGCTTGGTAGGATTGAGGGAGGCTTAGACACTGGGCAAAGGCTTGGCTCAGTCGAGCAAAGCCCAAGCGGGGGCCATTTAAGAAGACTCGATCGCCCTCAACAACAGGGCTCGGAAACAGGCTCACTTAGCTATCCTGATTCACCCTTCAACTTCCTCTCAACATGCATCTTAGCACGCTCATCCTCGCCGGCGCGGCGGCCGCCACTGTTGCCGTGGCTCAGACCACCACCCCCGCGGAAACCTCGAGTGCGTCCAGCGTGAGCCCAACCACGACAGAGGGCCCCTGCTCCTCGCTGTACCGTGACTTTCTCTCCAAGTCTGAGCTCAACCCCCCTTCGGTCCTGTATAGCTGGCTCGAGTCGTCGGCGAGTAGATACAAGGAGACGCACACCGTGTCGACCGTGACGACCGTGACCAGGCAGCCGCCAGTCTGGCCGCCCACCGAAGAGCAAATCAGCTCGTCCTGCTCGGTGCGTCTGGCCGGACAAACCCTCAGCGGCGACCTCCCCGAGTCGGTTGCCACCGTGTACTCGAGCTACACGAGCGAGTGGTCCTCGTTCGTGGCGGCGACGGGCAAGACCCAGGCACAGTCGATTGCCTCGGTGTGCAGCAGTTCTGGCGAAACCGTGTTAGCGGGCTTCGTCCTGATAAATGTGGCTACCGCGATGCCCGACTGCATCAGTGCTTGGTGGCTCCTGCATTCGGATGTGATCAGCACAAGCCCGGGAGGGCCTCAATCAACCTCGACCGGCGGCGCCACCCCAACCGCTTCTACCCCCGCCACCGGTGGTGCCGCCAAGGAGACGGGGGTTGCTTTTGCTGCTGTCATGGCTGTCGCTGGTGTCGTTGGCATGCTTTGAGCGGGTGGAAGGCCCGAGAAGGAAATGTTGCCGGATATGTAAATAGTTGGGGCAACTCTGAGATGACGAGACGAAATGAGTAAAATTTTAAATCCGCTGGTTTACTTCTCCGAGCTTTCTCGCCGACTGCAAGAAGTCTAATTGGTGGTTGGGTAGGAAAGGGGCCACTACGGCTGGTGGTTAAACATCTAATAATGATAAAGAACGGTGGCCGTTAATAAACTAGGTATCTACCATTTACAAACTAAGAATCCAATCTGACCGGGTTTTCCACGCCTTGACCCCCCTCGCACGGCATCTCAGGCACCGGGCCAAGAGATGACGCCTAAATTCGAATTCAAGCGAAAAGAGAAAGGAAAAAAAAATAAAAAATTTTAAAGAAAATTACCCTGCACTTATCACTCCGCCTGCCTCTTCCCAAAAGCCATCACATCCCCAGCGTATAGTTGCCATAAAGATCCCATTCTAGAAACAGCCCACTGCCTCCTCTTTCCTTGTTCAAATCTGGGCTCAGCTTCCAGCCGATTCTCGGCGCCTGTTTGCCATCCGCCCGCCATAGAAACAGCTGTCTAATTGGGGGTTGGCCAGGCTCCCGCTTGAGTACTAGGTATCTGTGTGCTCCATTCCCAATCTGGTCGGCCAGATCCATGTCCTGTAAACTCGGGATGGCGTCCTTCTGGACTTTGAGATCGAACCCGGTGATGGCCTCGCTGGCGGTCTTTGTAAAGACCGGTTTCAGGTAAATACCCCTTTTTGCCAAGCAGAAAAAGGTTAGCTGCAACCAGAGGGGAAAAAAAATAAGTCGAGTAAAAAAAATAAAAAAATAAAAAATAAAAAAAAAAAGGGAGTAACTCACTCGTTTCCAAACCCCTCATTTACATTTGCCGACTGCCCGCTCGCTTCCGTGATGTAATACGGCAAATCGCGCGAATAGTCATCGACAGGTGCCGTCCGATGCACGACCTAGGTAGGTAAGTAGGTGATTAGTCTCTGTCAGCCTGGACCCTTCTCGGGAATGCTCTATAAGGACACTCGCAAAAGCCCTCACCTCAACCCCCTTGACATACAGCGCCTCCCCCCCAGTAATCTTGGTCCAGCCCTTGTCCCAGATAATCTTGCCGGTATCTTGCTCTACGAGCCCCCAGACTATATCCGTGGCCACCTTGCCGGCACCCACCTCCTCTACCCTCACGACCCCAAACATCCTGTCGTTGGCGGCCCCAATCATAAACTCCTGCGCCGTCACCCCCGCCGCGCTCGTGACGATGTTTACCTCGTGCCTGTGCATGTGCCCGACCCCGAACCCCAGTAAGTCCTTCTCGTACGGCCGCAGCACCTCCAGCAGGTCGTCCCGCTGGCTCTCGTCCCACATGGGCACCTTGTCCTGAGAGCTCCCCTTCATGCTGATCGGCAGATGCTGCACGACGAAGAACGGGCGACTGTACCCCCTCGCGCGGCTTGCCAGTTTCTGCTTCAGCCAGTCCAGCCCCGACTTGCGGCCGTGCAGGCTATCCCCGCCGAACAGGTGCAGCTGGTAGACGTCGAGCGGGCCGAGGTCGACGACGTAGTTGAAGGAATAGGACTGGTAGACGAACGTGCCCAGAGGGTCGGCGTCGATGTTGCCGGGCGGGACGGGGAAGCGCGGGGGCACTCTGACCGTTTGGTTGTAGTAGCCGAGGCGGCGGTTGTAGCCGACGTGCATCTGGTTCAAAAAGTTCCACATCTGGTAGCGGTAATAGTCGGCCGTCGTGCCGAAGCTCGAGTTGTGGTCGAACCCCCGCCACTGGTGTCCGTCTGCGGTGCCGTCGATGTTGATGTCTAGAGGAGGAGGAGGAGGAGGAGGCGCATTAATTAAGGCCTTATAAAAAAAAATAAAAAAAAAAAAAAAGACAGGCCTACCGTGGTTGCCCAGCCCAAAATAGAGCGGGCCGCATTCTGTGAGCAGCGTCTCGGGCGCTGTACCCGCCGGGTCATAGAAGGAGCGGAACTCCAACAGGGATGGGCCGCCGGTGGCAACGGCGACGTTGGTGTATTTGGCCCCCGTGTACACAAAGTCCCAGTGGCCACCGTAGTTGGTCAAGTCGCCAGCGAAGAAGACGGCGTCGGGCTTCCCTATGGGCTGGCCCGGGTGGCTGATGCCGCCGATGCGCGGGTTGGAGGGGTACAGAGCAGTACTGATGTTGTTGAGGGCCGTGTTGAGCGAGGTGAGGTTGTAATATTCGCCATTCCAGTCGGTAATGTATTCCCAATAGGTTTGCGGGTCTGCGAGCAGGATGAACGTAGCGACTTTCATCTTTGGAGACGGCTGAGAATAGCCCCCGAGTGTTTACTTTGAGCGTGGCGATGTGTACCTAGGTAGGTAATTACCCATAATGATGGTGATTTCGAAACCGAGATGTGAACGACGGGGTCTCTCCGACAGGCTCTTATATCGTTGCCAAAACTTCACGAGACAACCTCGGCCTGAACTGGTGGTTTTGGGGGAGAGTCCCATGTTGTGATGTTAGCCACGCGCGTTGCATAGGTGACATGCCACTCTGGTGGGCAAGGGTTAGCTGTGATTGGTTACATGGAGGTGTAAGTGAGTGATGGTGGGGTGAGCAAAGACAACACAGCCTTATATGCGACGTTGTGAGCCACACAAGATAACACTTTTCCGAGACAGTGGCATAAGATTGTGGCAACACAATCGGTGTATTATGGGGCTTTGAGTTGAGAAGTGGGCAGGTCCAGTGTTAGTTTACCGCTGTTTCATTGCTGAATTGCTTTCTAAAGATGGGACTCCCATTTATTTTTAATACAAGAATTACTATTAGCACCGGTCTGAGACCGCCATCAGTGGCCCAACTCTCTCGGTTGTCACCTTGTACGGTCCTGCTGTCGTGTCCTGTCCTGCAGTGAAAGTAACAGGTGTCGTAAGATGAATAAATATGTATAAATAAATAATGAGCCGGGTAATTCCGACAGCATCATTATTTGCAACGATTGAAAAGAGAGGAACAGAAAAGCGCTTCCCGCCATCGTCGCAAAATGATGCTGACCAGACAAGATAGTAATAATGGAATATTCGTGCGGTACCTCAGTTTGCAATATGACTTTTTGTTTATAAATCAGATGAAGGTTGCTTAAAGACGCCTGAAACTGGTAGGATCTCGCGCCCGAAAACCGCTCCCTATGAGCACCCTACCGTGCCACCTCTTGGCTTCCGCATTACGGAACCACTTCCACATTACGGAGCAGAAAAACGGTTTGTTGAACGGTGTATCCATGGACGAAAATCCGCCCAGCGTTTTCTTCCAGCCATTCCCAGGCTAGTGATGTGGCCTCTGGCCAGCCAAGGCAGCAATCCGGCGCAGGCGGGGCCAGTCAATGCAGGCTATCTTTATTGACCGATTGGCTTGCAGGGGTGTTCTTGCGTGTTTGCGTAATCAGAAAAAGGGCCCACCCAGTACAAAGACTTCCTCCGGCCTCTCGGCTCAACGTCGGCCAATTCGCCCATGTATTACAAGTAGACGTGGTCTTCCAGTCCTCAATTCCTTAGTCATCAAGCTCACGTGACCGCGCCACACCACTGCTGGACGCGTCCTATCATCTGGCCGTGATACGCGAGGACCCTCGTCAAGGCCCGAGCGTCTCTTTGCATTCAAAGACATTTCACCAGGTTTGTCGTAGGCAAAGGTGCAGCCAGTAAGAGCAAGTATGTGTAATTAGAAGGCTTGGGTGACTAGGGATTAGCATTAGTCGAGGAGTTTTTGGATTTGTGCGAACGGCCGTGAACTTGGATTCATCAGGGATCTGAAGCCTAATTGGGTTTCTGACCACCACGTATCAACATAGACACCGGCCAAGCTTATAATACGTCATACGAACTATCAAATCGAGTTGTGGCGATCTCAAGGAGAACCCCTCTAATCAGGAAGAAACTCATATAGCTAGCACACGCCCAGATCCCCTACGCGCAACAAAGATAGTCCCCGTCAGCTTGATACCGACGCCAGAGCCCGAGGGTCTGGTAAACGGAACGGCCCGCTCCCGCACAATCTTCTTCATCACCCCAGCGACCTTCTCCTTTTCCTCCTCGCTCCAAGACGCAAATGCCTTCGAGCCGAACTGGGTCAGAAGATCAGCGACCCCGTCGGGCGTCTCGCCGCCCATGTGCACGTCAACTGCAGTGCTGGCGTGCACGTCGAGCCCGGCACCCGACAGCACGGCCTTGGTATGCTCGGGGTCGAGCCAGATGTCGGGGACGGGCGACTTGAACGGCGTATCGGGGCGGATCTGCGCCTGGACCTCCTGAATGATCTTGAAGGGTGCCCGCATCGCCCAGCCGGTGACGACGGCCACTCCATCGGGGTGAAGTGTGCGCGCGATCTCTCTGGCGCCCTTGTCAGCGTCGGTAAAGAACATGAGCCCGAGGTTCGTGATGGAGTGGGTGAAGGTGTCGTCGGGGAAGGAGAGTTCCTCGCCGGTCATGACGGCCGCGTGGACGTTGGGGTGGGAGGAGAACCGGCCCCTGGCGATGCTGACCATGTTCTCCGCGCAGTCGACGGCGTGGATCTCGGGCTGGATGCCGGACTGGAGGATGATGTCGGTCACGATGCCGGTGCCGCATGCGTTGTCGAGGATCTTAGACTCGGACGTCAGGGGCTTCAGGCCCGCGACAAGGGAGATGGCATGCTGCGCGAGTTCGCGGGTGCCTCCGCCAGTGATGGCCTCGTAGTTGTCGGCACTCTTGTTAAAGTGCTCGGCGGCGGTCAAGTTGGGAGTGGACGACATGGTGGCGGAGCAAATAGCTAAAGCACGACTATAAGATAGCACCATCAGCGTATTATGACAGGTTCGTAGATTTATTTATATTGCGCATCGGAAGACTTTACCTATTGGTAAAAGGTGGGGACGCAGCCCGGGAAAACAATCACGATGACGGGTTTGTTACGGTGATATTAATGTTCGGAAGTCCGACTGATTACTGATAACGTTACTACCAGCTGCTTTATAGATCAGGGGTAGGAATGATCAGTAAACAGTTAGTCCTCGACCATTCCCGGCACGAGGCAGCAGGGTCAACAGGGTGCGGTACGACAGAAATGATCACTGCCTTCAGGGTAGGTAGATCTTCTTCATCTCCGGGTTAGCTCGAGCTCCCAAGCGCATAGGATGATTGGGCCGCTTCAGGTGTGGCAAGCTCCACTCTTTCAGCCACAAGGGAGTGGCACACCAGCACCAGCCTACTTGCCCTTGCTGAATGCCACAGCCAAACGCCACAAGGACTGGGTTCACAGCGCGTTGGCTGCGTAACGGAGGCGCCCACCATGGGCTCCTGAGCACCAATGGCTCGGTGACTCTGCTGACTATGTGCGGCTCTATGGCAATGCTACAGCCGGCGATGCTTTGGCGAAGGTGGATAGCGTATTACGGGGCTTCATTCTCTTCGAAGCCCGCCCACGACGGGTATTCACGGGCCGAGCCCTTCTTCCGCACCAAGCTCTCCGTGCCCGGTGTATAGATCAGGTGGAAGCGGGATTTCATGCATACCCCGGTCTTTCGACAGACCATCAAAAGCTCCTCGGAGGATATAAATGGAGGGTTTTTTCGGTAAGCGGCAACCAAATCCCCAAGCAGATGGATACTGAGTGGACCCTTTCTGATTACACAAGCCACGCCGAGGGAGGGCAAGCGGGTGACAAAAGACTTGAGACTCCTCACCTAGATAGCTGGATAAGGCTAAGAAGGTAGGGCATCTCATGTTTTTTGCCACCCGCTTGGGAGAAACGGTAAATGCCACAGGCGGTTCGGGTTTCGATGCATTTAGGTTGATCTGGCTACCGGGAGCTGGCTTGGAGGCTGAAGATGATGAATCGTGATACCCAAAACCGTCCGTGGAAGATTTTAACAAAACATCCGAAGCGCCCCAGCCCAATTTCCGCGCTCGCAACCATCCGTCCGCGATTTCTCTGCGGCTAAGGCATCTCTCGTCTCATCCATGTCGGCCTCTCGAAGAATAATGTCCCCGAGCGGCTCGGACGTCTTCCAGGATGAGCGTGGCGGCAACTTTTCGATGCATCCGGCACAGCAGCGCCTTTCATGTGAGGGCTGCCGGAAGCACAAGGCAAAGTGCCAACGCATTAACGCAGACGACCCCAAATGCGGACGGTGCCTGATGCACAAGATCGATTGCAACGTCGGCAGGCAGAGACGAATCGGAAGACCGCGGCGGCGGGGCGTCACCGAAGCCACTCTTCAATCAGGGCAGAGGGGGGCGGACGACGCGTCTCGTCCTGGGCAGCACGTCTTGAGCCCCAACCCCCACGCGCCACCGAGCCTCCCGGCATCGACATCACCGAGCTCTAGTGCCTACGACATTCCAGCACTTCTTGATGTCGGCTTCTCGTCCTTCACCGATGTCGCAGTATTCCCAGAGCCTTTGGGGGCTTCTGCGCCCATCCCCTCGATGGCGGTCCTACTGTCGACGCCAGACACACCACTATCCAGACCGAGCATCGGACGTCCGCCGAGCCTGTCGCGCGCACCTGCCGCCACTCTCTGGCCGCAACCGAGCGTCGAAACAATATCAGTCTCCGTGGCCACGCTCTCTCAGATCAACATCGACCTACATAACCGCATGCAGGCCACCGAAGCCCACAAGCACGTCTTAGATCTCGACCTCATCATCTATCGGCGGGGCCCGCTCTTCATCAACAACCTTACACTGGCCGAGTTCACGCTCAAGGTATCCCGAGAATACCTCTCCGTCCTGACGAACCTCCACTCAGCCGTCTCGCATCAAAAGTCCTTCGCGTCGAGCGCTCTCCGACATAATGGCTTATCCCTGTCGCCCCGAGCTCCCGATCAACCGCTGACAGCCCCGGTGACGCTAGCGATCACGAGCATCTTCGCCCAGCTCCTCGACCTGTATGAGCTGAATCTCAAATGCCTCCTCACGCGGCTGGAGAGATTCAATGTCGAGCCCATCGCGTCAACGCCTCTGCCAGGCCTCGCGTTCGAAGCACACAACGCAGACATCCGCTGCATGCAGGGCATGCTGTTCGTCGAGGCCATCCACAACCTGCTGCAGCGGATGGAGGTATCGCTGGGTATCAGCATGGGCCCTGAGCATGGCGACGGCCTGCTGTCGCCCAGGCAGCTGTACACGTTGTGGAACGAGATCAGCGATGAGTTTGGGTCCAGCATCACGAGACCAGACTCCATCAAGAGTTCCATGCAGGAGGCTATCTGGAGGATTAGGCAGCTGCTCGCCAATCGAGGTCTGTACGGATTGGCGGCATGATTCTAAGCGCAGGTCTGACGTTTCCCGGACTAGAGACGGCCACGGTTGTTTTATGCCAAACTCAGAAGTATTTCCACGGGGAAACGGGGTCAGCGGAGTTAGCGCCATGGTTGGTGTGACCGCGGAGATAACACAGACCGTCAGATCCGGCGGCCCAGACTTTAAGTTCAACTCCGCATTGAGCTGCCCTCTTTGGTGCTCACTCGGGCGGTTATATGTGATTACTGAACAGAAAATCCACTTTGTATCTTATATCTCCCCACCGCAAATTTGTGGAGATCGCAATCAGTAAGCCGGTTGCACGCCCTGTATAGCTGCTGTTTTGGACGGGATTGTCCGTTGATCCCGTTAGAAACGATCGAGGAAAGCGATCCGGTGGATTTTCGGAAGGAAGTGTTCGTTCTGTTCACGTGTCTTTTCTTTGTACTAACCTTATATTTCGGACTCAAGGAGCGGTTTTTTTATCTGGCTGCGCTTAACTATAAATATATATTATAATAGTATCATAATTACAGTATATTAAAAAAGAAATATATAGGATTATTTTTATAAATATTTGTTGATTAAATAATAGTGTCTTAAGGTGGTTTTTCTTTATATAGTATTATGCGGAGAAAAATAAAAAACTGTAGGTATCCTTTCGCTTATTCAATAAAATAGGCGGTATTACTATAAAGGGTTTTAAAACCGTTTTAAAGATAGTAATATAATCGGCACAAGCTTATTGGCTACTGATAAGGACGTTCGAGAGCAATGGGTCCTAAAAATTGTTAAGGGCGTGTTATGCTTAGTCATTTTGGGGGATAACTTGATGCACGCGTTTTGCATTTATTTATGCTGTTAACTATTATCACCGAAACCAAGTATCCCTTGAATATTCGGACGAGATGCTCTCCCTCACCAGGATCCCAAATCACTCAAATTCCAAATCGTCATCATCGCACCCCCCCTCCCCACCTTCCCATCACGTATACGCCCCACCCCCCGCCCGCGCATCATCATCATCATCATCATCGTCATCATCAGCGTCATCATCATGGACCTCTTACATACCAGGCTGGGGTGCCAGCACTGATCCATCCTCCACTCCGAGTCCTCCCACAGCCTCCTCGCGGTCTTCATCCACCCCGGCAAGCTTCCGCAACCCGTGGGCATCCTGGCACAAGCCCTCAAAACCCGAGATCTGGGCCTCGTTCGCCTGGGGAGCCGACGACGACCCTTCCATCGCCCTCGCAACCTCCCACCTCTCGTCCGCCACTTCTCCTCCTTCTCCCCCTTCTGGATCTGATAATTCCTCTGCTCGAATCCTCCCAAGCTTCGACCTCACCACTCCCAATTCGCCCGGCGCTCAAGCGTCCCGCCTCCTGACCGTGCAGAAACCAGACTTTTCGTTGCCGTCCGGTTCAAAACCTGCTAGCGGCGGCAGGTTCAAAGCTAAAGCGACATGGCTTGGCCACGCCGGCGTGTTTTTACAGTTTCCCGGGAGTGGTACTAACGGAAAGGGACGGGCATTCAACTGCGTGTTTGATCCCATTTTTTCCTCGCGAGCTTCCCCAACGGCCTACGCGGGTCCTCTGAGGAGCTACCCGCCTCCTTGCGAGGTCGGTGACCTTCCCGGGGATATTGATGCGGTTTTCTTGTCGCATAATCATTACGATCACTTTGACGAGGCCAGCCTGGGGGGGATATGGAATCGGAGTAACGAAAAGGGGAGAAAACGCGCCACGAGGTTTTTTGTGCCGCTGGGGAACGGCAAGATTTTGAGAGGGATGGGGATAGATGCGGATAGCGTGGTCGAGATGGACTGGTGGGACGGGGTCGAGTTGACGATGCCGGCCGGAAAGAAGGTTGCCGGGGGGCAGGGTGACGATGATGACGACGGTTTGAAAATAAGAGTGTGGTGCGTGCCGGCTCAGCACAACAGCTCGAGGTTGGGTATGGCGAAGGACGAGGCGCTGTGGAGCGGATGGGTCGTTGAGAAGCTCGACCCGAAGTCGGAATCGGACTCGGACAAGGCTACGAGGGTTTTTTTCGCTGGCGATACGGGGTATCAGTTCCACGGGGACCCGGCGTGGCCGCCGAGGAGGGACGAAGAGAAGGAAACTCCGGAAAAGGAAGAAAAATATCCTGCTTGTCCGGCATTCCGCGAGATCAGGGAGCGGATAGGGAGGCCGGACCTCTTGCTGCTGCCCATTTCGGTCGGGGCGACTTTTGCGTACCTCAAGAGCTTCGTGCCGCTGCCGGACAGCCTCAGTCCGTTTCCGAGGCACAGCGCCGGGGTTATGGGGGGGAACCATATGCCGCCTTGGGATGCTGTGAGGGTGCTGAGGGAGATGACCGGGGGGAAAGAGAAGGGAGGAGGAGGAGGAGGAGGAGGGAGGAAGACGGTCGCCATGGGGATACATTGGGGCACATTTGTCACCGACCCGGCCGAGGTTCTCAAAACCCTGGGCCAGTTGGAATATGCCTGTCAGAGACAGGGGGTGAGATTCGCGAGGAATTTGCAAGGAGGGGAAGGAAAGCCGGAGGAGTCTGTGTTTGTTGCTGTTAATCACGGCGAGAGCGTTTGCATTTGAGTTTACACTATTAAAGGTACCTCAAGTAGGTAGGTAGGGTCCGTTACCTCAGGCGTTGTGAGGCCGGACTGGTCCCGTTTAGCTACTTTTGAAAACAAATTTTCCTTTTGAGATAGTTTGGTAAATGACCTTGTCATATGGGTGGGCGATGGAAAGGAATGGTAGTTACAGGTAAGTCAGTATCACACCCATGAAGACGGTAGACTAGGATATCTCTGTTAAAAACACGTTGATTGCATTTGAAAATCCTTCGGTACTTGATGATACAGTTGAGTTAGCTCAGACTTCTCGTCGGTGTACTGTGACTATGCGAGTATATCATGATTATGAACACTCTGGCGAAGCTAGACAGGTACCTAGGTAGACTCGACCAACAAGTTCTAGGACAAGATGACATCAGCATCTAAGTTCCTGAAAATGGAAACTAGTGTAACAGAGCTGGGTCTAATCTTGGTTGTAATACCAAGGTAAATAAAGCCCCAAGTAAGTAGACTGATAAAGACACACAGAGAGAGAGAGAGAGAGAGAGAGAGAGAGAGAGAGAGAGAGAGAGAGAGAGAGAGAGAGAGAGAGAAAACTTAGAGAGAGTCATTACTAAACGCATATCACTTATGAATTCCAACTTCCGCTTGATCAAACACGTCTACTGGCTACGGTGAGCTTTGCGATTGCAGCAGTTAGTGGTATTTCTACACCTTGTTTCCATATGTGCCCGAAGTGTTGCTCTATGCCATCTGCAACATTATTGATCCTTTTCTTTCCCCAGCAGTTTGCATCTTTTTTAAAATAAATAAATAAATAAATTTAAATTCAAGATAACAAAAAAAAAAAAAAAAAACTCGTTAGCAGCTTCACTTTCCAATCCCAACTCGGGTATATGTCTCGAGGTATAATCGCGACTATCATGGAAAAGTCCAACCGATGACACAATTCGGATTTGACTAATTCTCGCTTGGAAACTGCATGTGACTGAGTGCAACTACAAGAGGGAAGAAGCACTCTTGCCAAGAGAGGACGTTCATTCCCATCCGAGAATTCCCCGGTCCTGCCATTTTCCCGAGGCAGTGGCCCGTGCCTTGGCCCACTTGAGCAGCAAGCCCCGCCGTCGAGCTGGGGTGCAGCTGTCGCAAGCTTGAAGCCAACAGCGGGACAGTTGGCACTGACTGACGTCTTGAGTGCTGCTGCGCTGACGGGAGCTGATGTGAGCAACAACCATCACCAGGAAATTCAACCCAACAACAATTGTGGTCTGGATTGGGCTGCGTTCACCACAAAGCAAAAATGGCGATAACAACAGCAGCTCAAAAGGCTTTGGTGCCCAGGATATTACGAAACCCCGCGGCGCTATCATCACCACTCGCCCTCTCGAGGACATCGCCAGCAGCAGCATCAGCAACGGCAACAACGTTAGCACTACTACGGCAACAACAACGACAACAACAATTAGCAACGACATCACTCTCACAACAGCGCCGTCTCATCCACAGCACCCCAAAGAATGCCTTGCCCGCGGGGCTCGGTTCGGGCTCGCTGCCCCCGACCTACTTCCAGAAATCCCAATCCCTCCCCATGAACACCATCATCCGCTTCGTGCCCCAGCAGACAGCCTGGATCGTCGAGCGCATGGGCAAGTTCAACAGGATCCTGCAGCCCGGCTTGGCCGTCCTCATTCCCTTCCTCGACCGAATCGCCTACGTCAAATCGCTCAAGGAAGTCGCCATCGAGATCCCGAGCCAGAGCGCCATCACGGCCGACAACGTCACCCTCGAGCTCGACGGAGTTCTCTACACCCGCGTATTTGACGCATACAAGGCCAGGTATGTTCTCCCCTCCTTTCTGCCTTCTCTCTTGCCGCAACCGAATTCTAACCCTCCTTTCCCTCAATCTAGCTACGGAGTCGAAGATGCCGAATACGCCATCTCCCAGCTCGCCCAGACCACGATGCGTTCCGAGATCGGCCAGCTCACCCTCGATCACGTCCTCAAGGAGCGCGCCGCCCTCAACATCAATATCACGGCCGCCATAAACGAGGCGGCCCAGGCGTGGGGCGTCACCTGCCTCCGCTACGAGATCCGCGACATTCACGCTCCGAAGCCCGTCGTCGAGGCCATGCACCGCCAGGTGACGGCCGAGAGGTCCAAGCGCGCCGAGATTCTCGACTCGGAAGGTCAGCGCCAGAGCGCCATCAACATCGCCGAGGGTCAGAAGCAGAGCGCAATCCTGGCTTCCGAGGCCGTCAGGGCCGAAAAGATCAACCAGGCGGCAGGAGAGGCAGAGGCGATCCTCGTCAAGGCCAAGGCAACGGCCGCGGGCATCGAGGCCGTGGCCAAGGCGATAGCCGAGGGCAAGAACCCCGCCCAGAACGCCATCGCCCTGTCGGTCGCCGAGAAGTACGTCGACGCCTTCGGCAAGCTGGCCAAGGAGGGCACCTCGATCGTCGTCCCAGGAAACGTGGGGGACATTGGCGGGCTGATCGCCACCGCCATGGGGGTTTACGGCAAGGTTTCCGAGAGCCAGGCCAGGGCCGCCGGTAACAAGCAGCAGGAAAGGGCAAGCGGCACCGGTAATCGCTCGGATGTTGAGCTCTGGGATGGCACCTCTGTGAACGACATGCCTTAGAAGGCGATGAAGCAGGAGGGGAAAGAGATGAAAGAAAAACAAGCCAAAAGAAAACTGCCCTTGTGCGTCATGGATCCCAAGACGCTGGAGAGGAGGACAATGGCGCTGATGTTGGAGCAGGTGCTGAGGTCATCTGTCTTTCAGAATCCTTTGACAAGTTTGGCATAAAAGGGAGAAGGAAAAGGAAGAGAAAAACGAAAGGATAAAAAAAAAAAAAAAATAAAAAAAAAAAGGTAATGCAGCGGAAGATTAATTGTTGTCACATTATCTAAATACTTTACCTTTTGTTCAAGTATATAAGCGAAGTGGTCGTTTGGAGAAAGTGAGAAGAAGGGGGAAAAAACCACACTCAGTAAATTCATGAATTGATTACTCCCACATGAAGTAAATAAAAATATATAATTAAAAAAAAAAAAAAATGAAAAAAGAAACAAGCAATTAGAATTGGATATGCCTACTTGCATTTTTATATCTAATAAATTCTATGAACGGAGCAGATCCTCCCCCCCCCCCTTCACACCCCAAACTCACCACCAACAACTTCGAGCGCCTCCCTAACAAGACTCAAGACCTTGTCATCCCCGGCCGTGCCGGCAACCTGCACGGCGCCAATCAACAGAGGATACAACCTCAGGAGATGCTTCCTCGTCTCGCTATTAACGTTCGGAGCATCCGGGATGGCTTCCGGCTCAGACTTGAGATGCACGAGCTTTCTCAGGATCCCCGTCAGCTCCTTCCTCTGAGAGAGAGGCTGGGGCATCCTCCCTCTCAGAGGTTGATCGGCGACGTACGCCCGGATGGACAGCGCGCACCGCAGGATGAGGTACGGCGCCGCGATCCGTGCGAGACGGACGTAAAACTCGTGAGATGTTGTTTCCTTTTCTTCCTCTTTATCATCCTCCTCGCCCTTTCCACTCTCGTTTTGAGACACTGGAGAAGAGTTATGAACCTCGACCAGAGCAAAAAGCTCATCAAGGCACACCTCGCTCATCAAATTCCGCTTGGTGGGGAGAGGATCGATAGTCCGGCCGGGGCGGACTTTATACAGGGATGAGAGGGGGACAGCATCAGCTGCGTGGCCGCCGGTACCGTTCCCGTAAATGACTGACGCCTCGGCCGGGCCCGGGGCGTGCATTATCGAGGTGCGGAACAGTCCCTCTGCGTAGGATTTCCTCGTTTGATCGAGGATCGCTTCCTCGCCCAGGGAAGGGATTATGAGCTGACGAAGCTGGTGAAACGAGGTTATATCGAACTGCTGATCGTCAAGGATGTTGGCCCCCGCGGGTGAGGACAGGCTATCGACATCGGCGCTGATGATCCCGTTGGCTATGGTGATGATGATTTCCCAAATCTTTTGGATAATGTTGCGGGGAAGACCCATGGTTCTGATATGCGGCAAGGTGGATGCAAGCACTGCCAAGGAGCACTTTGTCGCCTCTCGCCAGGGGTAAGTCGATCGGGTGACGATCTTGAATTGGTATTTCAGGATCACCGGCTTGGCGAGAGCGGTCAAGGCCGTAGCGAATGCTCCGGTCTCGTAGATGTCTCGCTCGGAAGAGTTTTTGATGATTAGGTCTTTCAGGATGGACATGCTTTCCTTGGACATGGCCACGTAGGTGCGTTTCTCGGCTGCTGCTTTGACTTCGTCCTCTTGGGCGAATGCCAAAGAGACAAACTCGGCGACCTGGGTGATCATAGCAGACGGGACGCCGTGCAAATCTGTGCGGACCATGCGGAAGACTTCGAGAATCTTGCCCTGTAGTGGTGTGACGTATTCGATGTCGCTGGCGTACGCTCCTGGTGTGGCGTGCTGCATGGCGTCGCGCAGTAACGTGAGCATCCGGCGGACTCGCTCAACGCTAAAGTCTTCCTGAATAAGCCCGTAAAGTCCCAGGAGTGCTTCTACCCATACGAGGAGACATTTTTGGTTGTCCGACGACTTGTCGTCCTTCCCGTCTTTGGCGACCGGAATTCCCTGAGACCAAAGGTCCCAAGCGAGATCGAAGCTTTGTTTTCCCACCTGGGGCTTGTCCTGCTCGTCCGCACATCGGTGGAGAATGTCCCGGACGGCACTGTAAACAGCAGCGTTGATGTCTAGCACGTTGAACCCCAATAGCACCCGAAAATGTTTCAGCAGATCTTGCCAGATGTCTGTGAAACTATCGTGGGCGGTCAATACGCTTAGATAAGACGCGAAAAGGCTCGAGACGCCCTGGATGACGACAATGGCGGTTTCCTTCCACTCTTCTTGGCCGCTTTCCTTCCCAGACGGCCCGGTGACGGCTTGTAGTTCGCTGTCGATGGAGGAAAGAAGCCTAAAGATAACCGACCTCATGCAGATCGACCAGGCTTCCGGGCTAAGACTGTCCCCATACGCTGACATTATCCGCATCAGAGTCTGAATGGCGCTGTTCCTGAGCTCCAGCCTTTGGTCGGTAGCCACCGAGGTCAGCCTCAGGAGCAGAAGCATCCACAGCGCTGCACCAGAACCCTTGTGGGAAGGATTCGCCGCAAGCTTCTTCAGTGCCTCGTCGCCAGGTTCGTGGATCATGTCTTGGGTAATCGACATGGATCTGCCCTTGCCGGAGAGGAAGTCCGAAATGGCCCAAAAGAATGTGACAGTCTGGTTTTCAAAAAAATTAGCGACGAACCAAAACATTTGCTCGGGGTATTACTTACTGTCAATGCAACATTAAGCTCGTCATCTTGAGTGCAGAATTTATAGAGGGTATCGACGAGATTAAGAAAGCAAGCATTAGGTAAAGAAGGTAAAAAGTCAGAGCATATCAGTTGCAACGAGGCAAAAGAAGGTCGGATGAGTTTAACGGAGCGGGTGAGAAGAACGACTTTTTGCGACGAGACATCCTGTGTGGAGTCTGCCGAGAAGGCTTTGTCGACAAAGATGGTGTCGATAATCTCAAAAGTCATCTCCCAGCCACGCACCAGCGTCTCGCCGCAGTTCTCGAGAAGGCTCTTCAGCCCCTCGAGGATGATCTTGTGAATGTCGACATCAATGGCGTGACTGCCGACAGATACGTCCCGGTCAGCCGTCTGGAGTGGGAGGAGAGAATCCCGAAAGGCCTCGAGGAGGCGCTTTTGGATCTCTCCTCGCGGTTCCTCTGGCTGGGATGCCACAGCTGCGGCTGCCTCGAGGAGAATCCGGACCAAGGTTTCGGCGGCACAAGCCCTCACTGGGCCAGTATTCAGAGTCGAGCTAAGGGCGATGATGAGTTGGGAAATCAGAGGCGCCCATCCTGAGACTTCGGGAGGGTATATCAACAGCCGCTCAATGTTGATGGAAGCAAGATCGCCCAGCTTGGCTAACGCGAACTGATCCTCCTGGTTCGGCCCGCTGAGCGCCGACGAAGAAACGCTCAGCACCCTTTTATGGGAAAAGGTGGGTGTTCTTAGTTTGCTGCTGCTTGACGGCGGAGATTGCGGTCGACTATTTGGCTCCGACGAGGGCGGCTCTGCACGCTTTTCGAGCAAACCGCAAACGGCGCCTACAACTTCAACGAAGGATGGGTTTGGGAAATCCACGGTGCTCTCGAAGAGACGAGAAGCAGCAGTTTCGACGGCACGGATTTCGGTCCCAAAATTTGCTAGTAGCGCTGTGGCTTCGTGCTCTGCAACTTGATCTGGCCCCTTGGCGGCCAGCGGTGTCCTTCCCGCGGTCTTAGCAGACGAGAAAAGAACAAAGTCGGCCTGCTGCAATGTCTCCAGAACAATATTCCACGAAGCGGACAGCGTCGGGCCAAGAGCAATACCGAGGTTGAGCAGAGCTCTGAGACACAACAGGTTCCGCGTGTTGAGCGTAGAAGTGCTGAAGTCTGCCGAAAACTGTCTCTGCTTCTCAGAGGCAGCCGCGGTCGGGCTGACGAGGTTTTCGACACTTAAAAGCCCCCTTGCATTGCTAAAAATGCCACTCGGAGTCTCGACCGGTGTTGCTGGTGGCCGATGCGACCCAGCATTGAGACAGGCAGTGAGCACGTTGGGCGGGACAGCCGCCTTGCCTAGCGTGGTAAGAAAGGCATCTCTCGGAGTGGTGAGCTGCAAAAGACCTGCGACATGGGCGAACTTCTGAAAGGCTCGGACGAGACCATGGTAATATTCGGAATCTAACGCGGCGTACAAGAATGTTGAGCATGTTGCGAGAATTGCGGGCCAGCACTCATCGATGAATGCTGCACACACCTTGACCTCGGCATGGAGAGGGTGGTTTTCGAGGGTGAGTGGGTTGACCGGGACGGGGTTTCGCTTGAAAGATGGTGCGCGCTCCAAAGCCTTGTCGGTTGGATCAAGCTCGGATTGTGGTGCGGGAGAATCGCGGCCGGCGTCCTGTTTTGAACTTTTTTTCCTGCGTCCGTCGCTGGGAACAGTCAGAGGGAGGATAAACTTGGCGAGGCCCTCGGAGAGTGAGGTAATGCACGCCAGAGTGAGACTGTAAATGTACGACTCTGGGATTGAGGGAGGGTCAGTTTTGTCAAGTTGGTCGATGCATGGCACCCGCATGGTACTCCATATTGTACTGATGCCTGTGTTGTGGCCATCAGAACTGACGCCGCCTGAAATGATGCCAGTCACGCCGCTTGCTTCGAGCATTGCCTGATCCGTAGATGAACCCATGCCAGCATAGGGATCAGCTACCGGGATTGTGGACTGGTGGCTCAGACCGATGACTACAGGCTTCTCCGTGCTGACTCGCACGAAGGTCGCTGTCAAATTTCGCAGGATATTTTTCCGCCCCTCTTCGGCGTCATAGACCATGAATATCCGCCTCAGCAGCGCGTGGTCGGCAAAGACGCCCCTAAACACCTCCATGCAGAGTGCGCGCTTCCACAGGGCCGTGTCCATATCCAAGAGGTTGGTGAGAATATCTAAGGCATCACCGCTCTCTTCGGGGAGGATCGACAGGTGGCGACGGAGGAGGGTGTATAATATCCTGACAAGACGAACGCTCGTTGCAAAGTTTGGTTTGCCGCGCAGAGCGCTGATGATGAAGGGCATGACTCTGGTGCGTAGGATGTCGGCCTGCTCTGGGTGCGCCGAAAAGATGGCTGCATGGTTTGTCAACACAGACTCGATGAGCTCGAGCCCGAATGTTTGAGGGAGGCCAGAGAAGCGCAGATATTCCGGTCTCTGCCCTTCGGTCAGGAGACAAATATCATTAAACAGCTAGTCGTTTTGTTAGTTTGTGGTCAATGCTTATGCTCAGGTCAAAGCCAGGTAGATGGATGGACATACCCTCCATGCATCCATGGCTGCAGCCTTCAGCGGCACGGTCCCATCTTGAATCGGCACCTCCCCGACTGGAGGCGAGTCGTCCCCAAACTTGTCTTCAGCGACCACTTTGTCGAACACGGAAACCACGAGCTGCTGTAAAGTCGCTGCCGAGGTATTGTTGACGATTGCATTTTTGCTGGACTGCAGGATGAAGCAGACATTGAGTGCGGTCACGAGCAGCTCGCCCTTGACATCGGCGGCATAATTAGAGAGCAGTGATGGCAGAGCCTGAAGAATCTTGAGCTGAACGTCAAGGCCGGCTGACGTGGCTTGCTGTAGTGCTTCAAGAACTTGGCTTAATCTTGACCTCGGAAGCGCTCGAGAGACAATGAGTCGCTGCAGACAAACAATGGCGATGCCCGTAAACTTGACATTTTTGGTGCCGCAGGCAATGATGAATGGATTGACAAAGTTTGGTCGTTGAGAGAGTTCTGAATCGCGAGTGAGCCAGGGAACAGCAGGGGCATTATGGAATGGGGAGGGCGTCGCGACATGGGAGAGCTCATGTGGAGCCGATAATAGAGCAGGAAGGCCACACCTTCAGATATTTGGGCTTCGGAAGAGACCCTCAAAGATCTTAGCTCATCCAGAGATTTTTCAGCGGCCTGATTATGAAGAATCTGAGTCAGACGGATATTTGTTAACTCGTAGGAACATAGCGTCCACAATTACCTGTCGAAGATCGTTGTGTTTCCTCTTGCTCTCCTGAACGAGATTGGCGAGCTCGGACGCCAAAAGTTGAGAGGTCATGGTTTCATTTCGGGAATGTGATGTGGTTGAGTTATATATCCTTTGCAAAAGCCGTGCTGATAAACCGACCAAGTTGCTGTAAAATGAATGGCCCGGGTTGCGGTGGCTGCTGCAGCTAGGTGGTGCTTGCTTTGGCGTCGTGGGAAAGATGAATGGATGGATGAGTGGATGCTCAGTATGGGTTCGTTGTCCTGCACTGAAACAGCCAACCAACAGCGACACGGACAGCACTCATCTCAGCGTCAGGGCACCAAGCAGCTGAGGTGGAACCCAGACGGGAAACAGACAGCTGACTAAGCCCGCGCACTGCGAGGGTGACCCCACCATTGGCAGCTTGTGTCTTGGCACTGGACCCCGCATAGGATTCCCCAGGCGGACAAATGCCAAATGCGTGCCTGTTTGCCCACTGCGGACGGTCCCGTATGACGCTTCGGACCCCTCTTCCTCTTGTTAATTACTGCGTCCAAAAGTTGCGCCCAACCGTTCAGCACTTTCAATCTTTCCGCCGAACTCTGTCAACTATCATCATTCGCCATGGCGGTTGCGCAGGTTCCCCGCAACTTTAAGCTCCTTGCTGAGCTCGAGAAGGGCGAGAAGGGCATGGGTGCCGGTACGTTTTGGCGTCCATTTAAATCGCAACCCGGATGCGCATCGCTGATACTTGTCTGTCTGCAGGCGCCTGTTCGTACGGTCTCGAGGACCCTGAGGATATTCTCATGACAAACTGGAGAGGAACCATTTGGGGTCCCCCTCACGTATGCTTCGCCCCGAGATGGCCGCTGTAAGGTGAAACCCCAAGCTAACCTTGCCTCGTCGCATTTCTGCAGGGTCACCACGAGAATCGCATCTACGAACTTAAGATGGAGTGCGGCCCCAACTACCCCAAGGAGCCTCCAGTCATTCACTTTGTCAGCCAAATCAACCTCCCCGGAGTCAACCAGAACGACGGCAAGGTCGATCCCAACTCTGTCGCCATTCTTCGCGATTGGACTCGCATCGCCGCCGAGCTCGCCAAGAACCCGAGACCGAAGGAGGACCCCCTTAGCCTCGAGACGGCTCTGATTGCGATAAGGAAGTAAGTCTGCAAGGGACGATAAATACATTAGACGAAGATTGTGCTGACTCTTGGTGGCTTTAGACACATGGACGAGAACAAGAAGCTTGCCCAACCTCCTGAGGGATCCAAATACTCCATCTACAAGTAAAACATTGATGCTAGACAATGACATGCAAAATACGAATGCTGGGGGATTACTTTTTTTCTTTTGTGACAAGAGATTCGCGATGGCCAAAGACAAACAAATGCCACTCGTGGGGTAGAAGTTATGGAGGGGTCAATGGTTCGGGCGTTGGTGGGCGATCGTTTAAGCAACTTTTTTGATGGGTAAGGTGAAGAAATTTTATTCTTTTCGGGAATCCAAAAGAGAAACAAATATCATCAATATCACACACGCTCAAGAGAAGACGTCAAGGCCACTCCCCCAGTGGCTTTATCCAATGTCAGCTTTTAATAGATGCACGTGATTACGTGAAATCCATGTTTGCGCGTGTTTTGCGCGTTGCCAAGACCATTTGTTAAAAAAATGACGACCAAAAGTCCCGCCAAAAATGCCACTCCACCTCACTAACAAACCAGCATTGCGATGTTGAACTCTTTCAAGTGGTACGAATGATGCGAGCCATTATTACATGAATGCCCCAATTCCTGAAACCCGCGGCTTCGTCGCGACATAGACGAGCATGTACGTGTTCCTTTTTTTTTT
The DNA here is from genome assembly GCA_033576145.1 of Cladorrhinum samala. NCBI lineage: Eukaryota > Fungi > Ascomycota > Sordariomycetes > Sordariales > Podosporaceae > Cladorrhinum > Cladorrhinum samala. The sequence continues at coordinate 151,009 of MU864957.1, forward strand.
TTTTTTTTCCCAAGAATATAATAATATTTTTGGGGTATATATTTTAACAATTCATTTTTTGCTTCTGCAGGCCTCGCCCTCTACAAGACCCTCCACCAAACCGCCTCGCGGGTCCCTCTCCCCGATGACGTCCTCGCGCGCTCCTCGTCCTCCCTGGGACCCGAAAACCCACTCAGGACCCTGATCCGCAACGCCTTCCGCCGGAACCGCAAGGACACCTCCCCGCGCCTCGTGGCGTCGGCCCTCAAGAACGGGTACCGCTGCCTCGCCCTCCTCGACTCGGCCGCTTCGGATCCGACCTCTCGGCCCTACTCGGACGTCGCGTCCTTCCTCAGAGCCAATACGGAAAAAGTGGTAAAGATCAAGGCCGAAAACGAAGCCAAGAGGCTCGCCCTTCCCCGGCGCGGACCCAGGGAGGACCAGGTCCCCATCATCACTAAAGTGTCCAAGGAAGGCGAACCCCCCAGGTACGTCCCCACCCGGCCGGGCCCCCGCCCCGCGGAGGAGCTGCGGCCGAACGCCCGCGGGGAGGTCAGCAGGAAGATTCCCCGGCTCGACATTTACGGCCTCGTGCCGTTCCTGCGGCTGCACAAGCCCATGTCGGCGTACCACGAGCGGGTGGTCCGGCAGGTGTCGCGCAAGCGGCAGGAGCGCGTCAGGCAGATACTCGAGATGCAGGACGAGGGCGTCGAGATCGCCAGGCAGGAGGACGCCTGGGAGAGGGAGGTCGCCAGGCTGGCTCGCGAGCAGGGCGGCACGGCGGGGGATCTCTTCTTCCGGGAGAGGGAGGGCGTGCGGGAGGAGCTGAGCCACCAGGTCACCATGCGGCACGCCGTCGAGGCGCTTAGCACCGTGCTGGAGGAGCAGAGGATCGATCTGGTTGCTAGGGGGGAGGCCATGTGGGAGATTGAGCGGAGGGAAACGGAGCAGGCCGCGGTCGAGAGGAAGGAGAGGCTGAAGCGGCTGGAGGGCGGGCTGGAAAAGGGGGCGGTCGAGAGGTTTGCCAGGTTCATCAAGCGCGAGGAGGGCAAGGGGAGAAAGGTTTTGAGGGTGGTGGAGGATGATAGAGTCCGGAGCGCGGCGGAGGAGCTGGTGAAGCTCGAGGTAAAGGAAGAAGGAGCCAAAAAAGTCGAGTAAGATGAAAAAAAAAAAAAAAAAAAAAAAAAAGAATTTAAAAAAAAAAACGAAAAAAAGGAAAGTTGGGGTGGGGTACGATAGGAAAGGATGAGGAGAAGTGAATGCATTGTATTATCAATATACATATCTATCATGACAGCCAGATGCCAAAACTCTAGACTAAGATGGAATAAGTTGAATTCCCGTCGCTCCCATCATTTGCGGAGGCGGTAGCATCCCGTCATTCAACAAGTAAAATACTAGACTCATAGGCCATTAATATGCGACGCTGCTGCCCAGAAGGCATCATTTACATCCCTTTGCCTGAATCCCGGTGTTCGACCCAGGCACCTCGCGTGGTTTACCACAGCTACGTTTGCGTCAGCGGAATCTTCATACCCCTTGGGGTATTACTGCAGTGACATACCTTTTACAAATTTTTGAACATCAAAATAGATTCTTTGCTTTTTTGATATCGATGCTGGGTGTTGTGTTGGGGTGTAGGTAGCTTGGGCTTGGAAAGAGTCAAACCCATTATTATGCCCTCCATGACTAGATATGGAAAACATTCCACCAAGAACGTCGTTTTGTGACATTGGTGCCGAGGTTGTAGGGATTTGATTGCCAAGATATGAACCAGGCTGGGAGTAGGCCGCCGAGAGAGATGGATCAACTCCAGAGACCGGCACAGACCACGCCTCTGATAGATGTGGTGGTGGTGGAGGTGATGGATTAGAAAATGTTGAAGCACTACCAGTACTACCTAAGCTGGGAGGGGGTGACCTCGGGGCCGCAGGGAAAGCATGCGGTGGAGAGAATGGCATAGAGAAGAATGACGGGTCCGCGCTTCCTGATGAACCAATCTCTGCGAGGGGGTTAAAGGGGTCAACGTTGACTCGGATGGGCTGGCTGTTGTCAAAGTGGTCGGGATCAATATCGGCCGTCACAAAGTCCGTTCCGGGAGGGATGACTACGCCGCGCTGATACAGGTACATCTCGACTTCGTCGCAGTCAAAAAAATCGCCACCAAAACCAGGCTCATCCATGCGCATGTTCTGGTCGAGGGAATTGTCTCGTGTGCCGTTTACCTCGGCGCTGAACGGGCCGGCTCCATACCCCGCTGTGCTGTTTGGCTTCAGTACATCTATTGTACCCTGGTTCCCGATTTTGTGGCGGGACGTATCTGCGGTCGCGTCGTAATGGGTGCCGGCGCCGCCGAGGTTGTAGAACGGAAACTCCCAGTTGTTGAGCCCCTCGCTGGCATTCCGCGCAAGCTGTCTGGAAATGCGACGTTTAATCGAGTTGGTGGTTTCGAAGAGCAAGCAGAAGCCAAAGACGCGATCAACTTTGGACTGCGGTGGGTTTGGCATCATGATGAGAACGTAGGCTCTCTCGAGGGCGAACCGCTGCAGCCGACGCCCAAAAGTGCCCTCGTGTGAAGCGTACGTCTTGGGTGCTGGGAGAGAATTGTAGGGGGTGGAAGCTGGGGGGTCAAAAAAGTTGAATGATGGATCTGGCTGGAAGGCAAAACTAGCATTGTCAAGGGTTGGGTGGGCCATAATCTCGTACCCCAGCACCGAAGTTGTTACTGCTGGAGGGTTGAAGGAAGCGGAAAAGTCGAGTACAAAGTTGGACTGGTTCACCGGCTCATGAGCTACCACGATACCAGCATACGAGGGCTGCGTTGCGGATACTTGGTCAGGTCTGGGTTGGAGTTCACTTGCCCCACTGGATTCGGCTGGCGTGCCCATCTCTCTAGTGGGAGAGGTTGATGAAGTTTCACTGTGGCCGCCTTGTTGTTGATCTTCTTGTTCCTTTTTAGCACTGCGCGCAAGGCTGAGGAACTTTTCGGTCGTCTCCCGCAGTTGGCGCCCAAATGCAGGGACCTGGTCTAAGAGGCCATTTCTGAGAGCAAAGTCTTGGAGCTGCATGAAGGCGTTGCTCATCTCCTCGTTCGTGTCCTTGAGTTCTTTCACCTGCTTCTCGAGGGTCGAGATGGCAGTCTCTTTACGGTTTCGATAAGCCCTCTGGGCAAGACGAATTTGTGTCCGCCGACGCTACCTCCATGTCAGGGAGGGAGCAAGTTCAGGACAAGGTATTGATCAGTTACTCACATCAGCAGCCGATTCATCCTTGGCGTCCAAACGTGGCCGCCCCCTGGATCGCTTCTTCTCCTCGTCGTCCTCACCTTCGTCATTTACTGTTTGTTGGGTTTTTGCTCGTTTCTTGGGGGCTTCATCCGAGCTCTGGGTTGGTGCGGGAGCCTTGCGGGTTGCTCGGGGTCGCTTCGATGAGCTCGTGGTCTGGCGGTCTGTGCTGTTACTGAAGGGCAGACCGGGGAAGACCTCGGCGCTCAGGATGGCGAGATCACCTTGGGGATGTCGCATTGTATCAGACTCTTCAACTGCTTTGCGGGACATTCGTTGCGATCTCCAGCATGAGGGAAATGAAGTGGTAATGGCGTCTTGATTACGAAAGAATCGAGATTACCTCACGATCGCGCCGTAAGCGGAGAGAAGCAGTTGCTGACTGGGCCCAACTCGAACTCTTTGGTAGGTTTTATAACAGAATTATAGTTACGACGACAGACGACCGAACCTCACAACTTGATTTGGTGTGATATCAAATGCCAAATTCCATTTATGAGAAAAGAAAAATCGTGGAATTAGAGATGGACAGTGAAAGGGCGGAACCTCAGTCGCAAATGTTGAGTTGCAGCTGCGAGAGAAGCACTCTATCGGTTGATGCCCCTGGCCCGCTGGCACATGCTGACTGACCGGCCTGCAACACGCCTCCTGGAAGTCGCAGCGGGTCTGGACTCCCGGAAAATGAATGGCTGCACTCGCTTGGCGGATGTGGCTTGAAGAAGGTGCTGAGTAATGATGAGGTGGTGGTGGTACGGTGGACCGTTCACGACCCTGTGGAAGAGGTCGGGTGTCGTTGACAGTGGGGGATGGCTTATTCCGATTACTCCTGTCTTTTGGCGGTTAGCGGCTCCTTTTGCTCGGCAGTCTCCGAAGCCGAGTGGATTCGCCTTCCGAAAGCTGTCGGCCATCAGCTTTCCCCGACAGTACCTAATGAAAGCTTTCAAATAGCTTGCGTTTGCGTTCCGTCATTCACTCCTCAGCGTTTGGTCATTTTCTTTTTCCTCTTTTTTCTTCTTCTTTTGTACTCCAGTCTCAAGATGAGATGGTTGCTTTTTTATCATGTCTGAGTCGTGTTGTGTTACAGCGCCCCAACCTTCGCCAACTTTTTTTTTTTTTTTTTCCGAGAGAGAAAGGGTGCCTTGAAATTTCTCTTTTTTTCAATAAAAAATTGGTTTTCCTTCAATGAAGCCATCTTCAAATTCACATTCATCCCACGTCCCAAACCCACCCCAGCCCTACACAGTCCAACTTTTGGGACGTGGACCATTGGCCAATAAAATGCCCTCGTCTTTGAAGATGATGGAGATCCCATTGGTGGGCCCCACATCCCCCGCTTCCAAGTGCCAGTGGAAGGTGCTCCGCCGCACCCCAGCGGAGCTTACAGGGGGCTGTGCTCGGTAACAAACGTTTCTTGATTGCACCCTCCGACCGCTCAACATTTTGCCTATCGCAAAAAAAAAAAGTTCCCGTTTCTCTGCATCAAAGCTTTCTTCTTTTAGCATTTTTAGTCTTTTTTTTTTCTTTGCTCATTTGCATCTTCACTCGCTCCAGGCTTTCATGCAATTTTACGACTGAGATACCCTACCTCCCCTGTATTGCTTTCTCTTCGCAACTCCACCGGTTCGTCGCTCTTCTCCACCGTTCCCGCTCCTGTCCCGACCGTCGTCTCGGCAATATTCAACATGGGCGACGCCGGGGACGGATGGCACACGGTCATGCCAACGACCCACTCGGGGATTGAACGTCTTGCGAGAGATGCGCACGCACAACTGGAGGTCTATGAGCGTCAAATATTGAAGGAGTGGGAGCAATCGCATCATCACTGGTCCGGAGTGTAAGTCGAGCGACACAACCATCCCACCCACACCTTTTTTTTTTTTTTTTGCGCCCCGCTGATCGCAAACCCCCCAAACCAGAGGCAAACATACCCCTCTAGACGACTTCACCGAAGCGAAGAAGCTGCACGCCCGATTCAAACTCGCAAACGACACGCCTCTCGGCACCGGCAGCTTTGGGGTCGTACAGAAAGTCACATACTCTACCAACAACAAGACGATATGTCTGGCGAGGAAACAAGTGAGGCCGCCGCACCGGCGCTTCCCCATCCAACTTCTCCGCGAAGAGGCCAGCGTCATGGAGAAGCTCGACCACGATCACATCGTGAAGCTCGTGGGAACTTACTGCATCCAAAGCAACCTTTACATCCTCTTGTGGCCGGTTGCCGTTTGCAATCTGGACTGCTTGTTCAATGACATTGACCAACTCAAGTCCGGCGAGGGCGATCGCGAAGATATCATCAAAAGATTACATGCTCTCGGTCTCAAGGACCTGAGCGCTGTCGATAGGAACTCACCAAGCGACAATACCCCTGCCGTCTCGGGCCCGCCGGCCTGTCCCATCAAGTATCTTCAACAAATGATGGGGTGCATTACCCGGGCTGTCGCATACTGCCATCAAGAAAGCATTCGCCACCTCGACCTGAAGCCATCAAATATTCTGCTAAATCCCGGAAAAGTCTATCTCGCCGATTTTGGAATTGCCAAAGACGTTGGCGATCGAGACCATACCATGACAAGAGGGCCGGCAGGTACACCCAAGTGGAGGGCCCCCGAGCTCAATGAAAGCCACAAGGACTGGTCAATGCAGGCCGCAGAGGTTTACTCGCTGGGCTTGGTGCTTCTCAACATCGTTACCGTGGTTCACGGAGGGAACCTGGACGAGTTCGACGCTGTCATTGGAGACATGACCCACCGCGGCAGAGCTGACAAGCTCAGCAGCTACCTTCCCCAGCTTCAGGCTTTGGCGCTTGCCACCCAGGAGGTTCAGGATGTCAACGCCTTCACCTTTTCGCCCCGACATACCCTCAAACTAATATTTAGAATGTTGGACCCCGTCCCATCTAACCGGCCATCCATCTTCGAGGTCGATTCCGAACTTCTCGAATTAGGAGGGGTTGACCAGATTTACCATTCGTCGTGCTGCAAAAAGAGCTCTCGGTTTGTTACTGAGCGTATGAACAATGCGATCCGAGCCATCGTCGATGAGCGCGACAGGTTACGAATAGAACACAACGACATGGCCAAGCGATTAAAGGTCCTCGAAGCCAAGGATGTCACTTACGAATCCCGGATCGCGAACGAACGGAAGACGCACGTGGACAACATCGCAAAGCTTCAGGCACAGCTGGAAAAGGAGCGCAAGGAACGCAAGCGGCTCGAAGTGCAGGCTGCCGAGTTACAACAGCTCAACAAGAGACAATCGCGACCAGCAATACCCCGACCGCCGTCAGATCGAAATGGCGTTCGTGACTGCAGTCCCAGTTCTCCTGGCCTAACGATGCGACCGAGGACGCACCCACTACCAAATGATCCCTCTCGCACTCTTTCACCTCCCTCGCAGGTCTCGCCCTTTATCTCCATGGCTGTCCACAGTCCCACTGCTCGTCCGACGTACTCACAGACAGCCGCAGCGGCGATTGCCTCCAAAGCCCTCGCCCCTTCGGTCCCTACCCGTCGCGACTCTCTTATTCCCCCTCCTCCCAAGTCGCCTTCGCCCGCTGCAGCTGTAGCCGCTCCTGGTAGCCCGAATCTCGATCCGGCTGGCTTTCCTCTCCGATCTCGCAACTCGGGCTCTCGCTTGCCTCGAGCAGTGAACCCTGCGACGCCGATTCGCTCCAACACGCCCATCACCCCAATCATACCCCGTGATCCTTCGTCGACCGATAGTACGACATACAGCATGAGCAGCAGTTCGGTCTTTAGCCGGCTGAGCCAATCCAAGCTTTCCCTCGCCGAGACGAGCATTCATGGTACGCCCGCCCTGGGTACGCCAAACGTTGGAGGAGAGAGAAGAGACTCTCGCACCGTGGACTCGCCTGAGCGAGTTGACGCTGATGCCTGGCCTGATAATACTGTACATCCAACAGAGAACTGCCAGGGTATCGGGCTGGGTCTCGGACTTGAAGAATATCGGGAGAATGCCACCATCAGGGAAGTTGAAAGCATACGGGATAATAACAGCATCATCAGCTCAGTTGCCGCTGTCAGCGGTGCGACAAGTCCTGTCCTCAGTGGATCGACTTTCTCATCGCCGCGGGCGGCGCACGCATCGTTGGAGGGTTACAGGGCCATGTTTAAGGTTCCTGGCCTCCCGACGCACAAGAGTTGGGCAGAAGTTGCTAGGAAGGAGAGGAGGGTATGAGTGAACCCCGGAATTAGGCAAGGATCTGCGGCTTCAACCATCCCCATTGTCTATTGTGGGGCGCTCCTTGGAATGGTGAAATGAGTAAATTTTATATCTGTTGAATACTTTTTGTAATGATGGAAGTGTATGAATAAAATATAGAAAGGCTATTTATCTTGTAAAAGATGACAAGATGAGCCATTTGGAACTCGACCAAGCAAAACTGAATCCATATTATATCTAGAGTGATTGTGACACACTGAAGGCACGCATAATTAAGACTGACTGTGTAGGTACTGAATATGGTAGGTATTGGGAGAATACAAAACCCCCCGACCACCCCTTGGCCGCCCTGTACGGCGGTCCACTCAGTCCAGTTCCTTTGGAATTTTGAAATCCGTTCCTCGGAAACTTTTGTTTGGTATCGATTCTATAAAGTTTCCACGGCCGGCTATGCTCCCATTTCTTCAACTGGATTTATAAACTTCCGAACCTAGACTTTGACTCTTCTTTTTTTTTTTTTTTTTTTTTTTTTTTAAGGCCCGTCTTGCGTCGGTACCGTGACTAAGGTTCGGATCGAGTAAACCATCCCTGGAAGGAGCTGAGATTGAGCGTGGCGACTGCAGTGGGCCCAGAATGAAACCGGAAGAACCATATCTCGTTTGGTTTTAGGTACCTACGTAAGTATGTAGTGGCTGTGTAGGTAGGCAGGTAGGTATTTACAGTTTCTAGGTCATGTCCGATGTTGGATGGGTTTTTGAGGAGAGGGGGGGGGGGGGACTTGAGAGGATGGACTCTGAGGTTTTATTTTGTCCAAAGGGATGAAAAACGGAAATATCAAAAAAAAAAAAAAAAAAAAAAAAAAAAAAAAAAAAAAAAAAAAAATTTTTTTGGTGTTTTTTGTGTATTTTTGGTAAGAGGGGGGGCGGGTTGGGGGCGGGCAAGGGCGGAAAATTTGGAAAAAAAAA
>MU864957.1:159431-221696 GCA_033576145.1 Cladorrhinum samala
ATCCCCCCCCACACCCATTACTAACTTACCCCAACCCAAAAAAAAAATAAAAAAAAAAAAAAAAAAAAAAAAAAAAAAAAAAAAAAAAAAAAAAAAAAAAGATCTTTGAAGAGGACAACCCGTCGATTTTTATTTATTCAAAAAATAATTTAAAATAATTTTTTGGGTTTGTCTGCCAGATTTCTTTCGTGTCAGGTCCTTTGTACCTACCTCTAGACTAAAATCCCTACCTACTTTTAGTATGTTTAGTTAATACCGGAACGGGGAAACTGATTTCCTATAGGTACCGTTTAATTTGCGTGGATTTCGACAGCATTTTTTAGATTCCTTGGTATCTTGGCTTCCATAGCGTGTGCCAACGGACTTATGGGAGGTGTTGGAAGTTACGAGGGTCTTTCGAATCATAAGTACATGTCGAGGGATAGAGTACCTAGGTAGCAAAGAGCTCTCTAAGCCTGTTATACTAGAAAGGTTATAGTAGTAAGACTACCTTACCTACCCAAATACCTACCTAGATACCTACCGACTCAAGCGAGAGAGGTATTACCACCGTAAGCATCTCTCCGTCATCCTTTACAAGACCCAAATAGATGGATACCCTTTCCGTGCCCTTTTTCTTACAGCCGCGGTCAGCATGTAATTGTCAAACCCCCGTAAATTCATTTCAGGACCTCCCAACACAAATGTAATAGTTGGGCCATCTTTGACGGAAGCGGGGAGTGAAAAGCGTTTGTGTTAGCAGTTTAGATCAAAAAAGACAAATTCAAACAAATCTGGCAGGGGCGGCACAGAGAAAGTAAGGGAAAGGCAATCGTCACTTACAAGCCCGAACAGTCACCATTAAGTGCCGGGTTCCACGAGTAAAGGGTGCTGAGGCTGATGCCTTGGGCGGTCGCAATGTCCCAACATCCATCTCCGCCTAAAAAAAAAAAGTTGGGGGGTGGTTAACCAAGAACCGTGGGTAAGTGATCTATCAAGCCCGGCCGGGTTTGGCTAGTGCAGGTACCTAGACGGTAGGGTCTGGAGTAAATGGTGTAGCCTGTAAATGTACGTACCTTTGACAAGGTAAAACTTGTTACATCCCGACACCATGCCATTCTAACAAACCACATTCATGGTCGATCAGTAAGTATACTCGAGGTAGATTAATCTGCCTTGGAGGGAGCCTGAAAAAAGAATACTAACGCACCTGTACAGGCGAAGGTGTGGCACCCGCCGGCGCACCTTTTGTCGTCGTCGTCGTCGTCGTCGCCATCTTTGTGGTTGTAGTTGTCTTGGTTACAGGCGCCGGTATCGTACTAGCAGACGCGACGCCCACGCAGACATAGACGCTGGCCTGCAGGCCTGCGCACGATGTCTGGACGGCCGGGTTCCAGGCGTAAAAGTCACCGAGGTCGATGCCCTGAGAGTTGGCAATCGCCCAGCATCCGTCGCCCGGCTGCACAAAGTAGAATTTGTTGCAGTTGGGCACCATGCCGGGCTGTATTGCTGTCGGCGTGGCGATGCCGTCGCTGTTAGTTCGAGTCGTGGTGGTGCGACTGGCGGTGCCGGGAGTGCTGCTGCTGCTGATGCTGCTGCTGCTGCCGCTGATGTTAGGTGTTTTAGTTCTTGCGCTGGCGCAGTAGCGGAGGCCAAATTGCAGGGTGCAGGCCGTGGCATTCTTGACGTCGTAGTTGCGGGCGAGCGAAGGGTTCCACGACAAAAAGTCGGCCACGTCGACACCCACAAGGTACGCGGCGAACGTGCACGTGTTGGTGTTGAGGCCGTGCCTGGACGTAAGGTTCCTGTTATGCGTGTATGACGCGCAATCTGCCCTGCTCCCCGGGGCCAGGGGTAGATCTTCTGTCAGTGTCGGCCTCGGGGGAAGCGCTGTGGACGTTGTCACAGGGGCGGTGGCAGTGTCGCTAACCGTCGCGGTGGGCCATTCCCAGTACGGGGCCTCGGGGTAGGTGGTGTAGCAGCTTGGAGGACGGTCCATCGCCAGGCAGGGGTTCAGGGACAGTTTGATGTAGTACTCGGGATAGTCCCGGATGTCGCCGACGGGCCGGACGCAGTACGCCGACCCGAGCCAGAGGTTGCTACACTTGGCTTGGTCGACTGATGGATTCAAAAGATAAAAGTCGTCGAGGGATATGCCGTTCAGCTGGGCGACGACGGCACACGTATCGTCGGCCTTGACGGTGTAGTACCTGGAACATTTTGGATTTGTGTCGGGCGCAACGTTGGTTGGGGCAGGGACCTGCGTCCCGGGGCCTCCCGATCCCGGAGCGGTCGGCGACGGCGTGATCTGGGCATCTCCCGGGAAGCTGACGCAGATTTCGTAGCCCCTGATCATGTTCAGATTGGTGCACGCTTCGTTGATGTTGCGGTTCCACGACCTCAGCTGCGTCACGGTAAAGGCGTTGTTGTACCTGCTGACGATGCCCCAGCACGAGTCGTCGGCTTGGACTGTGTAAATTTGGCAGCGGTGCGGCATGCAGAGCTGCGCTCCCGATCCCGGAAAATTAGAGCAGTAGCCAGCCAGGTTGTTGGAGACCATGAGGTCGAACGTCGACACCCCCTGAGCCTTGCTGATGGAGTGGCAGTCGTCGCCGGCCTGGACCGTATAGGTCGAAACGCAGGTATTCGAGGGCGCGACACTGGTGGTGGTCGGGTTCGGGGTCGCCGTCGCCGGCACGGAGCTGTTCAGCGTAAGAGGGGCGGGGAGAGCGACGGCATAGCCCGTAGTCGCACCGCAGCTTTGTGTTAAGGAACTGAGGGACGCAGCGAGGTCATCGTCCCAGCCGAACGGGGAGCTGAGCTGGTATTGCAGTTCCCTCAAATTGCACTCGGAGCACAGCTCGGCTGAGGTGGCATTCTCCCTGCTATTGTAGTCGTCAAACTTTGGCAGACAGTAGGCTTCGGAGCTGTCCTTGAGGCACGTGTAATTGTACGTGAACTGGAGTTCAAGCGTGAAGGTAGTGGGCGGATAGACCTTGCCGTCGATGACGAGCGCATCAGAGGGGCCGGTGCAAGCGCTGTTCTGCATCACCACGAGCCGTTCAAGCTCTGCCGCACACTGCGGCCGACAGATGAAGTCAAGTTGTGTCTCGGTAGGAACCAGTCGGCCCATGGTGATATCCAGGAGCGCTGCATGACAGCTTATTCTTTGGTTGAATGTCGCGCTGCCGTAGGTTGTCAGACCAACTCGCAGCCTGAGCTCTCCCCTCAAGAGCTACTGGAGATATTTGAACATACCTGCAGGCCTCTGAGAGATTTGCTGGCGCCTCGAGTTTTGGAGCCTCATACGCTCCGCCCCGCCAGTCCTGGACGAGCAGCTGGGCCGCAGCAGCCGGCAGGAGCAAAAGGAGGAAACGCGACCAGACGGGCATCTTCGGCGACGCCATGTTGCGAAACAGCGACTTGGACAAACAAGTCTTCTTGCCGGATGATCCCCAGCAGATGGGGCACTTGGAACCAAATAGGAACGCGCGGGACCTGTAATGTTTGAACCCCTTTTCCAATTGAGCCGAGAACATGTTCACACCCTTCAAATGTTTATCTCCATCGTTCTCAGTCCTTGGTCGTTCACGACGCCCAACAAGTTGATATCGGTGAGCCGGGAGCAATAGTGGCTCCTAGAATTGCGACGCTGTCGTGCATATACTACATTGAAGTCTTTAGGATGAAACTTGAAGCCGTGTTGTTGGTGCTGTTGGTTCGCATCCCGCCTATCGGATGAGCGCGTGAGGGGCCTTGCGGCAACCCGGCCTTGCATTTGATAATTTTAAAATCCTGAACCTGTTGACTGTTAATTTACAAATTCTTCTTTACAGCGAGAATATCCGGTCGTGATCGCAGTCACACCAACCAAGTAAAATATTTTTTTTTCTTTTGATTTCTTTTTGGTCCTGGATCCGGACTGATGTCGTGATAATCCCCTCAATAGGTAGGAGCTTGGATTCTTCCACTGCGGATTCCTGGATGTAACACCAGGGGGGTGGGCGAGACCTTAAATTCCTCGTCATGTCCCGTGTGATCTCACCATGGCGAATATACGTCCAAGACTAGACGTTCTTATAGCAATTTCATTGAAGGGCTATGGCACACCCTGAAGCCCTACCTTCCGGCTCGGCACGGCGACATCCCCTTCTTTGGCTCGGTCTTGCTGCCTCTCTTGTCTTTTTCTTTGGCCTCACCCATTATACAAATGTCCACGAGAACTCGGACTTGAATCGAAAGCTTGTCTCGGTCGACGGCGACGTGTTTCCTGACCATGTGACAAGGTTGTCGAGCGCGGCGGACCCCTGGCCCGCCCTCATAAAGCGTGACGAGTACGTCTGCAGCGTCGTGAGTCAAGAAATTTCCAAGCATCCCAAACAAGAACTAATGCGGCGGCTGCTTCAGGAAAAACCGTGTAAGAACGGTGCTTGTTGGTGAGAAGCCTTGGCTTACCCATCTAAGCTATCAATCATCCTTCCATCCATCTAACCCCCTTTTTTCAGTGGTTCGTACTTTGGCGGGACGACAGGCACGTGCGGTTATGGTAGGTGTTCCGTGATTTTACCCCTGAATATGTTAGGATGCCTAGGTAGAGGTACCTCGTTGTGTATTGGGGGTTGGCTGATCAATATCTGTCCCAGGGGCCACGTTCTGCGGTGCCGACTGCACTTCAAACTGCAACGCCACGGCTGAGTGCGGAAGAGATGCTGTGCCCGCAGGCAAGACGTGTCCGCTCAACGTCTGCTGCAGCCAGTGGGGGTTCTGCGGGTCGACCCATGAGTTCTGCGCGCCCGAGCTGAAGTGCCAGAACAACTGCGTCGAGCACCCTTCGCCCCCGGCCGGCGGGAATGCCGGGTCGGTCAAGAACAGAGTGATTGGGTACTACGAGGCATGGGCCGCCCGCCGCGCATGCTACAGTTTCCCGCCCAGCGCGATCCCCGTCCAGGGCTTGACGCACGTCAACTTTGCGTTTGCCTACATTGAGCCCGGGTCCTTCAAGATCACCACCATGGACGCGGCGACGCCCGAGTCCCTCTTCACTCAGGCGGCAGACATTCGCACGCTCAAGTCGGGCAGCGAGAATCTCGAGGTCTGGGTGTCGATTGGCGGCTGGACCTTCTCGGACAACGAGACGGTCACGCAGCCCGTGTGGTCTGATATCGCCTCGAGCGAGCCGAACCGCAAGAAGTTTGCCGACAATCTCGTGAGCTTCATGAAGCAGTACGGCTTTGACGGTGTTGACCTCGACTGGGAGTACCCAGGCGCAGGTGACCGAGGCGGAAAGCCTTACGACGTCGAGAACTTTGTCAAGATGCTCAAAACCATGCGCGAGACCTTCAACGCTGCCGGCGGCTACGGCATCACCTTTACGATTCCCAGCTCGTACTGGTATCTTCGATGGTTCGATCTGCCGGGCCTGCTCGAGCACGCCGACTGGGTCAACCTGATGAGCTACGATATCCACGGCGTTTGGGACGGCAGCAACCCCATCGGCAACAGAGTTCTCGCCCACACAAATCTTACCGAGATCCAGCTTGCCGCCGAACTCCTGTGGAGGGTCCAGGTGCCCCCTTCCAAGGTGGTGCTCGGCGTCGGCTTCTATGGACGCTCATTCCAACTCGAGGATGCGTCCTGTGGGACCCCTGGCTGCGCGTTCAAGGGACCCGCCGAGGCCGGCCTGTGCACAAAGAATCCCGGCACGTTGGCCTATTTTGAGATTATGGACATCCTGGACAAGCAGAAGCCCAAGCCTGTTCACGACAAGGAAGCTGCCGTCAAGTACATACAGTTTGGTGAGTCTGCCTGGGATTTTCGCGGTATCAGAAAAAGTAGTACCGCCGGGTGATAGTCGTACGTACCTACTGACAGCATGGGGACTCAGGAGGCGCCAATGACCAGTGGATCAGCTACGACGACGAGGAAACCTTGAAGCAGAAGGTCGACTGGGCCGACAAGAATGGGTAAGCCCGATTCATCTCACTCTCTCTCTTTCTCTGTTGCGGCACTGACAGGAAACGCCAGGCTTGGGGGCCTCATGGTCTGGAGCATCGACCAGGACGACACCAACTTCAGCGCACTGAAGGGCCTTACGGGCCAGGATCTGCCCACATTCGCCAGCATCCTGAGTAAACAAAAGGCTGCATCGGCGAGCTGGGCCAGCCAGAACGGGCAGTCATGCAAAATGACGGACTGCATGAAGGACGACAAGGTCGGGAACTGGGGGGCTGCGTGGGCCATCGTTCCCGGCGGCGAGAAATTCAAGGATAACTGCGGCAAGAATGAGAACAAGTACATTATATGCCCGGTCAACCAGATGCCGAGCGCCTGCCAGTGGCGCGGCGGAGAGTCTGGGTGCGGCTGCCACGGTCAGTGCCATGCGGGCGAGGTGACGCTGTTCCATTCGAAACACGGCTCGCGGAACTGCTGCAAGCCCGGACAGCAGGCATTCTGCTGCGAGTCCAATACGTGGTCGAACTTGGTCGAGGGGTGCTACTTCGCCAAGGACTACAACTGCCCGGCAGACAAGTACATCGCCTCGTGGCGCTACTGGAGGGAGCCCTTTGACTCGTTTGATGGCGAATACCACCACACCAAACAAGCATACTGCTGCCCGGTTGACTTCAACTCGTGCCACTGGATCGGCAAGGGCTCATGCGACGACAACGAGTGTGCCGACTGGGAGATCGAGATGCTTACCGACACCCTGGGCGACGGAATGACCATCTGCATGCCAGGTTTCATCAATCGTGACAGAGTTCTCTGCTGCAAGCCGCCAACCAACCTGCACCCCTTCCTGCCCGTGCCCCTCGAGAATCTGTTCCCGACCCTGCCGCCCACCACCAGCGTGCCCAACTTTGACCTGCAGCAGATTGCCCACGCAGAGACGCCCACGGGCACCGACAGCAGTCCCCAGGCCTTTGGCTGGGTCGTCATCGACGGGCCCCAGGACGCCGTGACGAGCTTGACCAAGCGCGACGGGACCCACCTCGAGTTCCTCAACTGCGAGCCGGGGACCCCAAAGCACGCCGTCAACACGACTTACACCCTGCAGTACATTTGCATGGACGATTCGGCCGAGTCTAACTGCGACGCCGTCCACCAGGGCGGCGCCGAGGGCACCATAATCAAACTGCCCGAGGGTTGCGGCTATGCAACTTACGGCGTGGTCCACGACATCCGCCCGGCTGCCGACAACGTCACCATCTCCAGGGACCTGCTGAAGAGAGCGCCTGCCAACCCTGTGGTCCACGAGATGCGCTTTAGTTATGATTTCTCCCGCGTGAAGCGCGGAACTAGCGAAGTATACATTCGCACCGACTACGCCTGGGACCACGAGTACTGGACTGACATCGTGGCGGCTAGCCCTATGACCAAGCGCAGCCATAAGAGAGAAGGAGACAAAACAGTGGGAAAACGCTTTTGGAGTGCCAAAGAGTCTGTATGGCGTAATCGTGAGTGCCTCCGACCTCTATTCCTAGGCATAATAGGGTGCTGACCATGATCCTTCTCAGTCATCAATCGCGTTCGGACATCGGCTGTCACGGGGCCAATGGGCACCTACAAACCCGAACTGCTGTCCAAAAGCTTTGACCGCCTGATATATCAGCAGGACAGCAGCTCCAAGTGCGGCGGCAAGTCGGGCTTCTTGTCGGCCAAGCTCACCGGGACCGTGTCCAACACGCTGCGGTGGGGCTTCACCATGGTGGGAACTATCTCGCCGACGCTGGCCTTCGAGGAGGCTTACGGCTTCTTCGACAGCGACCTGTACCTATCCGGCGCGCTCCGGTTCCAGGGCAGCGGGGAGTTGGCCATCGCGGGCTCGACAAAGACAGCCGACCTCTTCCTCTCGGACCTGTCTGATTACGCGTTCAGCCACCCCGGAATCGTCTCGTTCACGCCCAAGATGAATCTCGGGGTTTCGCTTGTCGGCGCCGGCCAGATCGACGGCAATTTCAGTGTTTCCTTCCTCGGCGGCAGCAGTAGCACCATGAGAGTGCATGCCCCTCCATCACTCGGATCGATGTCGGGCGATCTCAGAGGCGAGAGCGTCAACAATGCTTGGTCCGGAAATGTGCAGGCGCTGCGCACCTCGGCGACTGGGCCGGATGGTACCGTATTCGGAGCCAACATGAACCTCCGGTCCTGGATGGACATCAAGGTTTACAGCCTGGGGAGCACCGTGGCGGCTGGCAAGGCCGAGTTCGTCGCCCAGACGTCGCATTACGTCCGTGTCTCGACCGACGGAAACACCGTCAACGTCACCGAGGGTGCCCGGCAAGCCAGCGTCGAGGCTTACTCGGCCTCCATCTCCAAGGCGTGGGACCAAGACCAGTCCTCCCACAACGTCGGGCGCGAATCCCACGCCCACGTCGTCTCATCGGCCGGCTCGCCCGGGGAAGATCCGCCCGGCGGCGGGTCGTCCGGAGGCAGCAGCAACAGCCCGCCGAACTGGTCGGGCTCAGCAGTCCTTCGGGGGGAATACATGACGTGCGGCAATACACGCCAGAACCGGATCGAGTGCCTCCACCCGACCAACCTTTCCAAGCTTCTCCCTGGAATTGACATTGACCCGGCCAACGGCGAGCGGTACGATAGGCGTCGCCGCTCGATGCCAACTAGCTTGGCCCCTCTCCTCGACCCCCGCGGCACCGGAGGCAGACGCAAGTATACCGTAAGGGGCCCGAACGGGCTTACGTTTGAGATATGGTCTCACACGTACCCCAACGGGCTAAACGGCCGCTTTCTCCACAACTTGAATTCCAACGCCGGCTATTGGACGGTATCGAACCCGGGGGATTGTTCCGACTTCACCATGACGGACGACGGAGACCCGGACGACGGCACCGAGTTCGTCACCGAGCACACTGTCGAACTAAGCTATTTGGCCCAGCTGCTGACCTTTATGCTGACGGGCGAGATCCAAATGCCGGACGGAACCGTGTACAGCGCATATTCGGCCAGTCCAATTGACCCGACGCTGCTGGGGAGTGGCAGCTGGTTTCAGACGCCATGGGCGCAGTGGGACCCAGCCGGCCAGCATCCCGATGGGGGCATCAGTCCGCTCGACGAGGCGTTCAGGATCATGGGCGATTTGATCAACTTCACCGGGTTCGTCAACGCCGAGTCTTTCATGAACGCCATCAAGATGCGCCTGTGGAACGGTATGATGCCCGTGAGCGGCGACAGTTGGGCAGAAAACCAGTGGGACGATACCTCGGCCGACCGGGGCCCGGCGAGATTTGAGGAGGCCATGACGGCCCTCCGGACAGTGGTGTCAGTTTTTGACTACTTGAACGCCGACGGCGTCAATGAGCACATGTGCAGCATCATTAACCAGCTCCACGATTTCTTTGCAAGGTTCGATGAAGCTGTCCACCGCGCGTCCGGGCAGACGATCACGACACAGACGGTCAACTTCCACGACGAGTTTTTTCCGTATGTCATTGTGCCCCGGATCGAGAGCGTCGAACCGTGGGTATACGACCGCCTCGATCACTTAAGGGGGCTGTGGGTAGACCGACGCACCCAGCTGCTCGCAGGTCCTGGACCGGCCCCGCAGAATGAGTTGAATACTATAAGCGGGATCCTAGCTGAGATCGAGGATTTCCGAGAGAGGGCGGAGGACGCGATGATCATTGATACGTCGGGTATGCAGCATGGCGCACCGCCGCCGCCGCCCTAGCTTTGTGTCGGACCTTTTGCGGATTTGAAGTGATGATGCCCGAGGAGGCGTGAAGCATGTAGCAATGGCTCTATTGTATTAAAAAAAATGAGATCAAGATATAAAAACGGATTGTTTGACTGATTAGAAACTTACCAGGCCCATCTATGCCTACGGAAACTGTAGTGATTGAGGCCAATGGGTGAAGAATTAAAAAAAGATTTAAGTTTTTTTTTTTTTTTTTTTTTTTTTTTTTTTTTTTTCAAAAGGCAAAAGTTGATATTTGCCGGTTGGTGTGCGGCGGGTGTGCTTGCTGTGCCGTGGTGCGCTGTGGGGTGCAACCCGAAAAGTTTATCGTCGCACACTAATAAGAAAAAAGTGCGCACTTAGATAAAACTCCCCAAAATAGAGTGTCGAAATAGTGGCATTATCCATGCATTCTTTTTTATTTCTGAAATGCAGTTCTCTTTGGTGTTGACAGTGGCCAGCTTACCGGGTTGTTTCTAGCAAGAGGAGTCTTTTGCGGGGGTTATTTGTATGGGAGAGAGCCTAAATTTTTGTTCTTGAGGGAGGGGTGGTGAACTTGCCACCGCACTGCACCACAGCAACAGAGCCTGAGAGCGCTGATCACTCACTAATTACTTGCACATTGCACGATGCTCACACTGAACATGTGTATTATGCGTGTCTATTCGACAGGCTTGACAACAGTGACTAATTTAAACAAAACAATAACTCAACTCGTGTACATCGTCCTTCCTCTCATAGCTCGTAGGCCGGATATGGCATGATGGGCTTGTTGCGCATTGCTACGCGTCGAGTTCTTCTGCCCTCTCCTTCAACCTTTGTCTGGTGGTATCGCAGGGTCCACGACTCGGAACCAGCAAAGAAGGTGTAATACAGCCAGTCAAACACCTTGGGCAGCGGCACCGAGATCTCGCCGTCGAAGCCCTCGTAGGGCCCCTCGGTAGGAACGGGCTTCACCGCCGGGTCGTGGTCTGGGTCTACCGCCCGCAGCCGGATCGTCCCCCGCGGGTTGAGAGGCATGATGCGTCTGTTTTGTCGGAACTGTTCATTGCGCAAGACGTTCTCGTCTACCACCAGGAAGATATCTCGCCGCACCCCTTCGGGAATCTGGCCCGCTGCGCGCATCGCCCGCACCTGCGCCCGCAGCGTGGCCGTGTCGGCGCCGTCCATGGTCTCGCGATCCGACACCCACACGCTCTCGTGCGTCTCCCACAGATCCTTGCCGCCCTTCCAGAGATGCAGTGCGAAGCCGCCGGCGTCCTTGAAGAAAGCCTGGAAACGGTCCCAGGCGGCGTCAGAGCAAGGGCTGTCGTTGCCATCGCCATAGGCGGTCCGCACTATCACGAAACCCCAACGCGGGAGCGCGGCGTCCAGCATCTCTTGGATCCATTTGGCCCGGGGCAGTTTATGCAACTCACGGATTTCGGCTTCCCTCTCACTACGTGCCTGCTGTCGTTTCTCATTCAATCGGTCAAGCTGGTTCCACGCCTCGCGTATGGCGCGATTCTCATCGGGCGTTAGCACCGCCGCCATGGCGTTCGACTCCAGCTCTTGAACATCGTTGGGTCGACGGATCCGTTGACCGAAACGGGCGAGCGATTCGTCCATGGTCAGCCGCTCAAATGGGTTCTTGACTCCAAGGATCGAAAGCCAGCGCGCTTCCTCATGATTGAGGTCGGCGCCGCCGTTGGGGAGGGCTTTGGCGACGAGCTCGTCGCGCGAAGCGATTTGAAACGTAGATATGAGCAACTCTCTCTCCACATCTGGGGGTGGCAGAAGTAGAATCTCGTTCTTTTCTGCAGGAGTGATGCTCGCTGGGTCCGCAAGGGCGCGTTCCAGCAGTGCCCGCCTCTCGGCCGAAAGGTTGGAAGACTCCATTTGCCGGGTTGAATTGGTTTATGGAAAGTTGATTTGGTCGATGGAATGCTGAGTTTGTTGATGGATTACGCAATAGAGACACGGTCGAGAACCGCGAACGTTTTTGTTGGTTGTCAGTGACGTTCCCACCCTGCTCGTGCCGGACAAGGAAATGTTTGTTGGTGGACGGTTCCATCGACCACTCCGCACAATATTAGAATATGTTTCAAAACATATTATAGATAATTGCATATTAATTTCAGGACAGATGCCCATCGACGGCGGATAATTAGGTACCTAGGTATCTCTAGAATAACACCACATGATGTCATCGTCAACAACAGCACACAAGGCATAGTACAACCAAAAAATTGCGTGGATTCCAGACCTAAAACATTTCAACCTGCTTCCACCCTTCACCCGCATAACGCAATCCACCCATATTACCCGACCGTCCTCACTTTTTGATGTAAATCTCCCTGAGTTCCCCAGTAGACCGAATCTTCGCCGCATCGCCCAGTTCGACGCACAGCAAAAACACTTTCTCAAGCCCATCCGACGGTTCGCTGAGGCCTTTGGCAACGAGTCCGTTGCCGCCTCTCGACTTGTAAATGATCCACCAATCTTTCTGTCCCTCAATTGGATCGGGGAGGGTTCCGTACATGTAGTTTGCTTGTTGTGTCAAACAATCTTTGGTTAATTTTTTGAGGTGTCATGAGGGAGATGCGTGGCTGTGGAAGTAAAAGATTGTATTGCGCCTTACCTTTACGGACGCCGAGATCTGAACGTTGCTTGATGGAGAAACTCTTGTTAGGAGGGTCTATCAAGATGACTGGATCCTCGTCTCCTATCATGGTTCAATAAGTGGTACCTAGTCTTTTGTAGAATGGCCCGGGTTTTTGCGGGGAATTTAGCTTTGCAGTTGCGAGTTTCTTTGAAAAGCACAAAATGTTTGAGGAAATTCCATTGTGGGTTTGCAATTCTGATATGCAGCTGTTTTTGTGCCCAAAAGGGTCGCTGTGGTATGGAGGAGAGGAACCTACGGGACCGGGGAATTGCTGGTGACGCGTTGTATCTCTCCCACCCGTATCTAGCAGCGAACCGTGAGCCATTTTTCGTCCCGCATCTGAGGATCCCGGTGATCACATTCGTTTGGTACCTACACGGCTGTCTTACCGCGTGATATGTGTTTGTACAACATACAAGATTTGGGAAGGCGGTCCACGCCAGCGGAGTGACTGACATCTTCAACATACGAGCAATTTAACCTCTTCTGGCCTTTTTTCCACTATCAACTTTTATTAGTATCACACACACAGGAGAGAGTCTCATGAAAAACAATAATGGCGTGTTTTATTACGCGGTTGCTCGGAGAATTTGAAGCCTATTATGGTAGTGCTACTACTGAGTGGTTCATCAGCTTTTTTCCCATAACCTTCAGATCATCCCATCAGGGGTTTCTCAAAACATAAATATCTCTGAGTCCGCCCGCGCCTCGCTGCTCAGCTGCATCCCCGGTAAGCAAGCCGAGAGAGACACATGTGATACTCTCCAGCGTATCCGAAGGTGAAAAATCATCCCATCGCTTGGCGACGATCATCTCGTAACCTTTGGTTTTGAAGATGTACCAGCTATCCTTCTCGCCTGTAACCGGCTTGCTGGGGATAAAGCCGTGTATATACTCAGCTTTTTTTTTTTTTTTTTTTTTTTTTTTTCGTTGTTAGCAGTACTGCGGTGATTGACTATGATATATGGATACGTATTCAAGTAGAATCTTCTCAGACATACAAGTATCTCCGATCTCGTCCAATGTCTTAACTTCATAGCCGAATTTCTTTCCGACCACGATGTACAGCTTCTTGCCCGTGGAGGTTGACATTCTTGGCCACAGTAAATGCGAGGGGGTTTGGATTCTGTCTTCTGCAAAAGTTTTTTAATGGTCAAATTGAGTTGTAGAGAGATTTTTGGGAGTATCTCTGAAAGACTAGGTAGGTATTAATAGTTCGTAGGGATGTAAATGTTGGAGCGTAGATGACGATTTCCCGAGTCTAAGTCTATCTCTTGATGTAATACTAGTGGAAGCCCAAAGATAAAGCCGTGATTCCGATAGCCTTTGTGAAACAGCATGTTTATTGCTGAGACCCGAAACACATCAAGTGGATTAAGATAAAGATCGCAAATCCGGCTAAGGTATAAAAGCGGAAAAATCATGTTTTGTGACCCTGGTACGACTTGGCAGGAGTCGTTATCACACGATCTTCTAGAAGCACAAGTACCACGTATGGGTACACAATTTCATCCAAAAAGAATCATTCACGTATCTCCATGTAACATACTTCCTGGTCAAGACTGTGACGAGACATCAGTCTTCCCCCAAGTTTCCTCTATTGCTGCTTTCCAGTTTAAATTCTTGCCACGAGATCCTGCGGAAGCCATCACTGTTAGTTTAACCATGGATACAAACCCACAGAGCAACGCTTACCAAGTTTGAAAGATGGCAACCCCCAAACCGAGCACCCCCAATACAACAGCAGCTCCCACTCCGGCAATGGTGGCCATCATCACATGCCGACTCTTGCTTCTCCTCTCCAGCCAGCTCTCCATTCTGCCTCGCGGTCTCGGGTTCTCGACCTCGTCGTAGAGGTCTAGGAGTCTTGAACCCCAGATGGGGAACTGCAGAGCGTCGTGGCGCTCCTTCGGTGATGCTTCGTACGGCGATGTACCAAACTGAAGGATATCAGGATCTGGGAAGACATTTTTGTCCACGAGCGAACGCAGAAGCCTTTGAGATTTTGGATTGGAGGGTGGGAAGAGAAGGTGATAGGTGTGGAGGGTTTCCAGAGCTAGAGGGCGAGGGATGCTGTATGGGAATTAGTCTACCTTTAGCCTAGGTATGTTAAAAAAAAAAAAAAAAAAAAAAAAGACAAACACTCACCACTGCCCGCGAGACCTCTGTAGGTAAGCACCTCGCGTAGTATTTCTCTCCAAGGGAACAAAGGTTTCATCGTCATCGTCCTCCTGCGATAAACCAGCCAACAGCCCCTCCTTCAAAACAGTCGCCCACCCGTAGATCAGCACCTCGCCCCTTTCTTGATCCAGCTTCAAGTGGTTTTCCAACTCGTCGGTCCCCTTGAACTTGAGCCCCCCCACTCGAGCGAGCTGATCAGCCGCCAGCCCGGCCCTTATCGTTTCCCCTTCCTTCGAATCGACATCCAGGGAAGGATGCCTCCTCATCGGGAACACTTCGCACCAAACCCCATCCTCGCCGACGGGTTTCCCACCAATGCCTTCGACCTGGGTCCCAATATCAAGCTCGCACATGGTCATGACCTTCCACGCCAGCCGCAGCGCCCTCTCCCTATCGCTCTCGGGAATCTGGATCTTGCTCCGCCCCGGCACCCTCAGCTGAGGTTTCTCCTCCTCCTCTAAGTCGTCCGGCATTATCTCTGCCTCGGAAACGGTACCGTCAGATGACTCCAACCATCTCGAACTCACGTCGCCGAGATTCCCGGGCTGCCGCCGACGCCGCCGCAGACTCAAAATCAGATCTGCCAAATCCGCGTGACCCCTTAGCGCCTGGCAATCATCATCCGTACCATCGCCGAAGAAATCCGGCGCGTAACCTGCCGTGACGCGCTTGTACCAGTCCACCCACGGCTCCAGCCGTGCGGAGCGCAGAGACCATGGGCATGGATCGCTGGGGTTATCGCAGCCCCGGGAGCATGATGGTTCGGCGGACGGGTCGGCGAGACACTTTGAGCAGATTTCCCAGTCCCATAGTGCTCGGAAGACGGTCTGGACGTCCGAGGGCGTGACGCGGCGGAGGACGAACGGCGATCTCGGTTGGGGCGGCGGACTAGTCGGAAGAGGTGAGGAGGGGGGTGAGGAGATGGGGCGACTCGTCGTGGAGGGCGAGGGGATACTAGTTGATGAGGAATAATAAGAGGGTGGGGATGGGGAATGGGATGTCATTTTTCTTTCTTTGTTTGTCTTCTTTTCTTCTTTGCGGTTGTAAATATCTGGAAGGGAATTGTCGTCTAAATTGTTGTCTGACAAAGTCCTTTACCTGGCTGGGTACCTAGATCTAGGTAGGTAGATAAAAAGAGGTTGCGAAATGGTTTAAACGGCTTTGCCTCAAAAACATTGGCGGGGTCTCTTTGGTCTTCTGTGGTTGTTGAGTGATCTTGACCAATGACAACGTGCCATCTTACTTGGCTACAGTTGGAAACGGGGGCAAGGATTTACATGGTCAGGTGGACATAAAACACAGCCCCAATGAGGTTGTTTGAGGGGTATGTCGTACCTAGCTAGAGGCACACATAATCCGGGAATAAGTTTAGCTGAGTTAAATATTTAATTATGACCTTGTTATGTACCACATTATTTATACACGTCACTGTTCAAGACAACGAACGCACTTACACGACCAATGAGATTTGTTATGACAGTCGGATTCAGGTTATTTCTAATGGATGACATCAACGTTTGTAGGAAAGTCATCTTCAAGATGAAGAGGCTGAGAGAAATGTTACTGTTAGCTTGGTTCAAATGGCAACTTGGGGAAAAGAAAAAAATAGTGAGTGGCTGTAACCTACATGACAGGATATGCAGACCGACCCCAGAGCATTGCCGACTTTTCGTATTGCTCGAGGTAAAAGTTAAAGTACACAGCGCTGGCGACCGGATGGAGAAGGCAATCCCCCTTGCCTCCGTGCCCTGGGCCGCACCAGGCCTCGAGGGCCTGGGCTAGCTGGACAATCGGCTGAAGATCCGGAGCGGTGTTGGCCTCGGGCACCTGTGCCTTCTTTCTCGCCTGATCGATGGCCTCCTCGATGGCGTGCAGTTGCCGCCACACATAGTTCTTGGGAGGGTATTGGGGCTTTTTATAATCGCCAAAGGGTCCCTTCTCGTAGGCATCGATCAAGATTCTGAAGTCCCCCAGGAAAACGTCAAAGTCACTCCACGGCCCGGTCTTGTAAGTCTCCTTGGCTTCCCCGTGGCTGCGAAACTCACCGGCGCGCTCGAAATCCGCAACGTAAAAGTTGGGGGGGTACGGCGCTTTGGTATGATGGTCCCAGCCGGGAAAGTGCATGAAGACGTTGCCCAGGTGAAGATCGCGATGGGCGATGGGCCGCTTGCCCGAATTGTACATCCAGTGGAGCGTCCCAAAGACCTGAGAGACCATCCTCGCCACGAGGTAGAGAGGCGGATGGTACCCGTTGTCACCCCGGGTTGGGTTCCACACCTCGATGGACCCTCCGTTGTAAACCGGCCAGTACGAGACAAGGTAAAAGGCCCTGGTGATCTCAACCAAGCTTTCACCCGAGCTTGTGTTAGACGAGTCGCCTTCCTCTTTTTGGTCATTGCCTCTATTCCTGCCCACTTCGACAGGCAAAGCTTCGGACCCGAGGCACTCGATAAAGAAGCACGGCATGCTCCTTTTGGGCGGCGACGATTCTCTACGCTTGTGGAGCATCTCCAGCACGGCAAGGTCTCGGCGGACCTTCTCCTTGCCGTCATCGCCAAGAACATGATGGCTCATGAGGGGCGTGACCGAGCACTTGGCAACAATCAAACGCCCATGCCGGTGACCGCCCGCGGGATCCTTCTCCTGACAGAGAAAGGCCATATCCTGCGCGCCATATCCGAGCACCTTGATGAACTCGTAGTGACGGCCCTTGAAGAAAAAAGTCTTGGGGGCACGTGCAATGTATTCTTCCATCTTTTCCTTGAACGCGGCGTGAGATCCGCGTTCGCTTCCCCAGCTGCTAAAGGCAAACATTTCTGGGCTTCAAAACTTTCCCAACGACATCGGCCAGTTTTATAGGCAGAGGTATTTGGAGATGTTGATTGGGGGATTTGGGGGTTACACCAAAGTCATTGTAGGTGCCAACAAAGAAACAGTCTTTCAAACAAAGGGAAACAATAGCATTGCCTGTTACGACAAACAAAGGATATCAAGACACCGAATGCCCAAGAGACGCATAACGACCCCATTGCTTCATGGTCCAATCAAATCAAAGATTTATTCTTTCACACTAAATAGTTACATCCTGATATTCCTTTCTGGTCATAAATGTTTTATTTTCCCTCCTCCCAACATTGTACCCTAGTCCGAGGAAAAGGATAACGAGTCATTCCCAATATGGCACCCAAGGTAGGTACCTACCTATACCTCACACATTCACCTAAATTTCCTCGAAAACCATGTCGAACTGTGCGTTCTCACAAAATTTCGACAATCTGCAAGCCTCCTGAATGCCATGCTGACCGTGAAGTATCATAATATGCTGGCTCTCGAGGACCTTTAGAGCAAAGGCAAGGTAGGGTAGGCGCCTACCTACCTACATGACCTATCTCAACCTGCAAATTCCCAAGCTCAACTCATTTACTGGTGCTGGGTTCGCCATCCTGCTGAGGCGTCGCCCGTCAGTAGTATTGCAGTTCCCCAGAGTATCTTCCCCGGTAGTACCGTCAATTTCAACCGTAATCGGAAGCTCCCTGTCGCAACCGCAACTCTCACGGCTTTTAGAATCTGTCATGTTGTTGTATCCACAAGGGCACCTCGCGGACAAGACGGGAGCCCGGGAGATAGTGGGGGCCATGGTGATGATAGCTAGCCGCGAGCTAGTCAGGCGGCAGATGTAAGGCTGGTAATGCCAATGGGGCTTCGAGACGGAGGTCCTAACAGTGAATCGGATAAAAAACCCGTATGTCGATGCTTTGAGCTCGGATGTTTGGTTGAGGTAAAACGAGTTTTGTCCTTCTTGAAGGGTTGGATTGCTCTCGCTTGATATTGCGGCGTATCTGCTTCACCATCATATTGGTGTCTGTGAAAATAGTGGATGCGGCGTGGAAACAGTCTTGGAGATTGCCGACCTGGCTGGCCTGGGCCACCGAAGTAAGTACGACAAGTCCACCTCGCGTATCTCTTTGTCGTTCTTGTCGCCGACCCTAAGCGCGTGCGCAAAGTTATACTATAATTAATCCTGTCCTGGGAATACTGTCGCCGCCAAACCAGTTTATTCTGAAAGCGTACATGATAGGTCCAATTTCCCTATCAAGCCTTCTCTGCCACCCCAGCGTTTATAGCGCCCTTTGCTTTGCAGGATGAGACCTCTGGATCTCAAAAGCCAAGCTCGACGCTGTCCAAGACTGCTTATCTGCCGGAGCCAAGTCGTTTTGGAGCAATTCATGAAGTGTTAGCCTAGGTATATAGGTACTTCGGATGGATTTATTCGTTCCAACACCTGCGAGCTTACAGCCCCCCTTTACCAGCTACCATGTACTACCGAGTCTGTCTACTCAAACTTGATAGGATTCGCCCTCAAATACTCCTCAAGAGTCGTCAACTTGCCTCTCGCATTCTCCTTGGCCCACGCGACCGACTTCTCCATATCCGGCCCAAAATATCCAAAATCTTGAAAGTAGCTGAATACCTCGATGAAACCATCAGCCGCGAGAGGCGGCAGGGTACTCCGATATTCTTCAACCGAGGCCTGCTCGTAGACAATCTTGTGCCCGATCACCCTGGACATAATAGCGCACGCCTCCTCCCAAGTATATATCTCGGACGCCGCGTCGAACCTCTTGCCCTCATACTTGTCGGGGTCTGCGAGGATGGCGCCCACAAACTTGCCCGTGTCGGCGACCACGGCGATGAACGGGAACGGCGTCTGTGGAGAATCGTGGCGCGCAAAGATCCAGCTACCGTCCGCGCCCTTCCGCCGGAGCGTGGCCCAGGGGTTCTGGAAGTTTTCCATGAAGGATCCGGGGCAGTAGAAGGCGCTCCTGACGGGTAGAGTGCGGATGTACTTCTCCGCGGCCGCCTTGGCGTCGAACGCCGAAACTTTGGTGTACTTGCCGCCCGAGATCTCTTTGACCGGCGGCAGGGTGCTGAAAATGATGTACTGCACTCCCCTTTCGACGGCAACGTCGGCCATGGTTTTGGCGCTGTTGTACTCGGTTTCAAAGCCGTCCGGGCCGAAGGCAGGCGCTGTCATGATGAATACGGTGTGCGCGCCTGTCAAGGCTGTTTCGAGAGACGAGCGGTCAGAGATGTCGCCCTGGACGACTTCGACTTTTTCCGCGAGCTGCTTTGCTTTTCCCGACTTGACATCGCGAGTGATGGCGCGGATCTTGTACGATTCAGAGAGCTCGGGGTCATTTAGAACATGGGTGATTAGGCCACCGCCTTGTTGGCCGGTGGCGCCGAATACGGCAAGAATCTTGGACATGGCGACCTTGATGACTGTGGTGGTTGGATATCTCGTCCTGCGGTTGGCGCTACTCCCGATTCTTGACAAATGCTATGTAAAGGCTGCCTGCTGCAGAGGAAGGGAACAGCTTCGACTTTGTTGGACGAGAGAAAAACTTGGTCGTTGACTTGACCTCGGCCAGAAAACTAAGCTCGGGGAAGCTCGGCGGAATTAAGTACTTGCAGCTGCAGTGCCCGAAGCCAACACCCCAGACCGACCGACCTGCCCCAATAAAAGCGGGCCTGATTAGGTAGTTATCCAACCGGCCCATATGTACAGTCGGCTTACTTCTGATCAAACAGGGAGTCAGATCCTGAAGGAGCTGCGGAAATAAGTCCGATCGGACGAGTCTTTCGGCCATTGATCATACGATTTCCCCGCAGTTCTAACTTGGTCTTTCTACTATTGAGGGCGCGGCAATCGCGATTCTTTGATAGAAAATTGCTGCAGACCCCCCCCCCCCCACCTGAGGATGCCTGACAAAGTTGCCTTCTGGATTTGTCCGAAAGAGAAGCCCAGCCTTGGCAGGGGGCAACAGGACAGGTTCTGGTGCCAACGGAGATTTGGCTGCGCTTTGGGCCCGCGACACGCCAAGCGCGCTGCGCAACCGCCGTTCTGGTAAGATCCCGTGTGTCGGACTTTGTTGGGTGGTCGGAAACGAATCATAGTAATTACTAGCAAGATCATGCGGGGTAAGGACGGCTCGTAGTGGGTCTACCGCGCTTCTGTGTAGCCGTGGGCAGTCTCGCATGATTAACGCGAAGCGCGACGACATTTAAATCTAAAATATAAAACTAATTATTTTTTTTTTAATTTTTTTTATTATATCTTTTATATTCTATAATATTAATTTCTCTTTTTTTAAAATTTTTTTATTAATAATAAATAGAGGAAAGCTTTCAACTTTTTATTTACAACTATAAAAAATATATATAATAACTATAGGTAGTATTTCAAATCCTAACATGATAGGAAGGTCAGACTTCCCACGGGAGTAGTGATTCTCCCCCAAATGGACAAGCTCGTCTATATATATATATATATATATATAAATTTGCAACTTTAATGTAAATGGTGGTTCTAGTGGGTTTGATAACGGGATACTGGCACGCGCAAGGAGAAAATGGAAGTCATGATCAGTTTTGGTTGCGGCAAGTATAGGTAGCCGAACGGTTCTTGGATCCACTTTAGCTCAGGGTGATGCTATGCTCACTGCGCTCACCTTGTGCTCACCTTCTGACTGACCAAAAAATGTTGTCGCCTGTGACTATATAGGTAGGTAGGTAGCCTAGCTTGACTTACCTTGGCCTGCCAATTCGAGGGCTTCCCGGCGCGACTCCCTCCAGCGCTCCCGCTCCTGCTGCTTGAGAGCGTAATACTCCTTTGTGGCGTTCTGGAACCCAAGCTGCTCAAGCTTCCTGATCAAGAGCCGGGCGTACTCCCACATCCGGGCAGATTCCACAGTCTCCAGCACGAAAGCGGCGCTCTGGCTGAGCGTTGTTCTGACCCAGGTCTTGGGCACGTAGCCAGCCAGTTCCCAGTCGATAATTCCGATCGACTTGGTGGAGGCGTCTACGATAATATTGACGGGGGCCAGATCGCAGTGAAAAAACACCAGCTGGGAGACATCCATCACCGGCCGGAGGTACTTGGCCAGGGCCTCGGGATGAAATCTCTCGGGAGAATCACAGCGAAACATTTGCAGCTCTGCGAGGTGGTTATCAGCCAGGATGCCCCCGCCAACCGCGGTGATGCCAGCGGCGGTTGATTCATGCTCCCACCCCGCCATCTGAACGCAAATCTCGGCGACGCGCGTTGTAAATTAGTCCCGCAGAGTCTCGTCCAGGCTCGGCCAGGCCTCCATAAGAGTCACGCCAGGGACCCGCGAAGTGATCAAGAAGTACCTATCGTCTATCTCGGCGTGGTAGAGCACCCGGGGTACCTCAAAGCCTACGGGCTTCTTACCGTGGACATACTGCAAGGGAACGTGCTCGCGGGTAGTACCGGCGACCTTGAAATTATGAGCTTTGATAAAGGCCTCCCCCGCGCGCCACACGGCCGCACAATCCCCGGCTGCGTGGACCCTAGGAATGATTAGCGATTCGGCCGGGTGAGGTGTAGTCGGATGGAGAGGGGTGGGGGCGTCTTTTACAACAAAGAATCCGCCCTCGCCGTCGCTCCATGATGGGTTGAGGTGGTCAGGCGCAGGCACGGATTGGCGTGTGAGGATGACCTTCCGTCCGATCAACCACGACCTTTCAATTTGCTCGATCGAATCGTTGACGCGAATGTCATAGATCTTACAAGGCGCCATGATGAGAATGATGATGAGGATGACGGAGATGAGAAATGAAATTGAAGGTGAGATGGGGGCATTTATAGCTATCGAGAATACAATGAATCGAGTTTGAAATAAAGGCATTCTTCGACAGCTTGAAAATAAATGGAGTCTCCAAAAAGCGAATTCAAAGACCCTCGAATAAGTTGCCACTTCGTACTCGAGTTGGGTAATTCTACAGAGTGGCGGATCCGAGGAGATACAGGGTTGTAAGTTCAAAGTATAAGTTCGCAGAATGAAAAAAAAAAAAAAAAAAAAAAAAAAGGACTTGACTCGTCTTTCACCAGACACCACCCACCGTGTTAACCCCCCTTAGCTAACATTCTGAAACCAAATAAACGCCATAACGAACCCGGCCATCAATCATACAAGATAACTCCAAGAACTCAACCCCAGCTTATCTCAACTTGCATCATCCCTCACCGTAAAGCAGACTTTTACCTCCCACAACCCCGACACCCAACCAAGCAAGGCATAAACACGGTACAATCCCTCTTGACCGCCCCCGCCGGCCACGATTCCTCTTCCCCTCGGAACCGCCATTCACCGTGACGCGCGCGAACAAGACTCGCCGCGGGGGACCCCGAACCCGCAGTCGTGATTCCGCTCGACCCGGCGGACTCGCCGCACCGCCGACACGTCCTCGGATCCGCGCACCTCATCCCCTCCGTGACCGTCAGAGTCGCCAGCGGTCCGCAGACGCGCGTCTCGGCGGGCGTCGGCAGGCCGGGGACCAGATCCCACCCGGGGGTTAGCGTTTTCAGGGCCGGGGTTATCTCGGGCGGCATCGCCGCGGGCGTAGGGTTTGTGTTGTTGTTGTTGAAGTTTCTGTTGTCGCCCGGAGTGCTGTCAAGAGCCTGGCCGCAGCAACGGTCGCTTCCGGTTTGGTGCGGAAGAGATGTCGATAAGCAAGGGACGGGACTGGAATAGATTCTTTTTTGTGGTGTGATTTTTTTTTTTTTTTTAAGTCTTAACTTGACTACTACATTTCGGAGAGATGGGAGCCTAGGGAAAGGCATATTGACACTCACGGTGTTGGCATGGTAGTACTAGTCATTCTCAGCGAGATTATCAGCGCAAGTGAGGTTGAAGGCATTTTTTTGGCGACGAGATTATCGAAGGTGAAGAAGGGGTTCACGGTGAGGAGGGGAATATGAACATGACGTTGACGTAACGGTTTGGTTGTTGGTAAGTAGGTAGGTTGCGATGGGATGCCCCGTGCGGGATGCGGGGTTGTCTCGGCCAAGATGGGATGATACCTCCTCTGTTGCCAGTTGACCGAGTCGACAGCCGAGGGGGGGGAAATACAGAACAAAGGAGGCTTTGTCTTTCGGCTATTATAATTTCGAACAACAAAAAACGAGGTTTGTCTTGGCCGAGATACGGGTACCCAGGAAATCATAACAAAGGGAAATACGGAAACAAAAACCACCCGTAGTCTCTTCAAACAATGATCGGGGGATAAAAAAAGATGGCAGTTTTGATGGTGGGTATATTTAGATTTTCAGTGCTGTGATCGTGTACCTATGTTACCAGTCCTGCCATGTCTGTTGTCATTACAATGGGTTCCCATATTATTAGATCCTCCACTTCTTTCCCATCCCCCACTTGCCAAAGTCTCTAAAGCAACATGACAAGAGCTGCACCGCCAACGGCGAGTATGCATCCCTTGACCGACGCCGATATTCCATTCGCGCCGCTGCCGCCCCCACTGAAAACAGGCGTACTGCTGGGGGTGGACGTTGGCAGTGGTACCGTCAGTGCATTGGTTCTAGAAGTGGTGCGGGTTGTCGTTGATGTGGTCGTGTCGTCGTCCTCGCCGATCAGGGTGGGCTGTGACCGAGGGGTAGAGGTGGAAGAAGGTGTTTCGAGTGTCGGGGGGGAAGCGATGGTGGGGGTCTCGCCGCCTCCTGATCCTCCGCTGCCCGAGCCACTTCCGCTTCCACCAGAGCCACCCGAACCTCCACTTCCACCTGAACCGCCGCTGCTGCCGCCGGAGCAGGACTGGCCGGCGGGACAGCACTTGTTGTTTGATGTGCAGGTGTAGCCGGACTGCATTGAAGTCACGCGTTAGCCATCAGCCCTCATTGATACGGTGCTGGGTCTAGTTCAGGGGTAAAGGTGTAGGTCGTGGCAGAAGACAAGGTATAAAAAAATACTCACAGGGCAATATCCTCCGATCCCGTTTCCGCAGCAGACTGAGCCCGAGGGCATGCAGTAGTCGGTATCGCAGAGGACTTTACCAGCATCGCAGGTTGCGGGACCGCTACCACTGCCGCCGCTGCCGCCTCCTCCACTGCCGCTATCACCACCACCACCACCACCGCTGCTGCTGCCCCGGGCACATTTGTTGTCGGTCGTGCAGTAGTAACCCGCCTGGCAATACCCACTAACCGGGCAGCAAACACCAGTCGAAGGGATGCATCTATGTTATGTCATGTTAGACCAAAGTCCCGCCGAGGAAGTCCGAGTCTGGGAAAAGGGGGCCTCACCCTTGGTTGCATCGCTTCTCGCCGGGATCGCACGAGTCGTCCAAGCCGCTGCAGGTTTTGCCGTTCTACACGCACGCAGTTGGTTAGTATTTCCAGTCACACTAGTAGGCCCGGGACAGAGATATCTTGTGTCGGAGAGACTCACGGGACAGCATCCAAGGGCCGTGCAGTAGTATCCCAAATCACAGGACCCGCTGTTTCTGTTTTTTTGGTGGATTAGTGGTCAGCGATGGACGAGTCCGAATGCCCCAAATGGGACTTCACTGGCAAGTCAACATACGATGCGCAGCAAACTCTTCCAATCCTCATGCATCCGGTGCCGCATGTCGTGAAACCGATATCGCAGCTCTGGCGGGCGACGAGAGCCGAAGACGAGTTGTAAACCGGCTCTGCGGGGATGGTATAGGTATCCAGAGCCACACCACCCAGGAGGGCGCGGAGGGCTAGTTCACCAGCACGCATTGTGACTACCTTGACTTGGTCTGCGGGTAGTATTGGATGGTTCTTGAACTAAGAAACAAGAGAGCGAGGGAAAGGGATGAGGGAGACCGTGGTGGTGGTGCGTTCCAAACAAAGGACGGGATGGGAGAGGGCGGGGGAGAGAGGAAACAATCTCGTATTTATCTCTTTCCTTTCCCTTTCCCTTCGCAATACAAGCCGCATCAACCCTTCCACACCTTCTTTTTTTTCCCTACTACTACCCATATCAACCCATTCCTGCGGGGTTCCTTGATCCCTGGAGTATGCAAGGTCTCCGGCCTGCAGGCTGGGTTAGGGGGGGTTTGTGTGTGTGGTGATTTTCACTATTTTAACCCGAGCTGAACGAGCCATGTCACCGTACATACCTGCCGACCTATGAACTAGTTTACAAACCTGGTCAGTTAGTCACACTCATAATCACTGGTGTGCCTGCCTGCCGGAGCCTGATCATTTTTTTGGGGAGTGTGTCAATGCCTGCTTCTGTCGATCTCCACCAATTTCACACCGACAAAAAAGTTACCCTGCAGTAGTTTTTTTTCGAACGATCCTACCTTTTGCGCCCCCCGCCCCCCGCCCCCCATGTCCTGCTTGTATGTATGTATGTAAACCATCTTTTTGGGGAAAAACAGGGCTGCAAGGCCGTTGCCAGCCACTCCCAGATTAAAGGGTCTGGATGTGGCGTTTTCCCAGACAAGAACCCTGTGCTTACGGTCGATTCGGCCTAATTCCGCATCCGCTTCTGCGGAGAGGGGTTTTTCCACTCATGAGCCGCACCACGTGCAATTACTGGCAGAAAATGGGCCAGGAACTTTGCTGGCGAGACCCTGTTAGCTGAACTTCCTGGTGTCTTGGCGGTGCCAGCTCGCCGGGGGCTGTGCTGTTGTTGAGGAGGGGCGGACGACATGTTTATTGGCTGTGGGATAACACACAACAACATGCATAATTGAACTGTCTGTTTTGTGCGACCTCGGTAAACGAATGGGTTTATTTTAAAAAAAAACGATAGCTCCTTTGTCGAGAGCGATATGATTTAGGGTAGTATTCTTGATGCCCAATTTTCTATTTTTTTTATGATGATTGAGCTGAACCTCAGTGATGTCACCTAGCGGCTGCTCATCCAGATTAAGGAGTCGCATTGTATGGGGCCATGATGCGCTCCAGCCTGTGGGTGGGCGAGTACCTGATTCAGAGTCTCGGTCGGGAATATCTTTCTGAATCTTCAAATTGATCGGGGAGCTTTGAGATACAAAGAAGTTTATCTCAGTACAACAATTATCGCCGTCAGCCTCTCGCCTTTCATATTTGTTGCTTTTGTTACCCATGGTAAGCTACTTGGGGAGTGTGATTTAACATGGAATGGTGACGCGAGCAATGAAAAGTTGAAGAGTTTTCTTAGATATCATCTTCTCAACACACATTTTAGTATTTCATATGGCGCCCTCGTTCTTGTTGATTGCCAATGTTGTGCGTCTTGGCCCCTCCGACTCGAGTAATAACTAATCCCGATGAACCTCTTTGCTAGGTAATCTCCATAGATGCGAGCCCCTGTCCAACATAATGTTGCTGCAATCACTTTTGACTCGATTCAAATGGCATTGTAGAACATATGCAACGAAGAGACTGAAAATGCGAGAGTAGACCATCGATGCACCTTCCTTCAGTATATGGACTTGTCTTTGGTGTACGTCCCCAACGCCCCCAGACGGACTAAGCCAATTGGCTCAGCGGTCTGGGGGCGGCGAGAACGCCACGAACGCCGAGAGGTGCCGGGTTCAACTCCCGGGACTCTCGCTCTCCCCCCGCCGAGTTTCTACATCCTCGTGTTGGTGTAGAAGTCTTGTAGCCCCCCGCAAAACGCCTTTACCATCCTCGTGTGGTGTTAGAGGGTTTCCGTAGCCTGCCTTGTCCCTGCAAATGATGCCGCCCAATGGGACGGTATCAGGGGATGGCAGGTGAGCTTTTTGATATTTTTGGGGAAAAAAAAAAAGAAAAGAAAAAAAAACCATCGAAAAAAGGTGCAGCTTGGAATGGCATGTTCCTTACTCTCCACGGGACACAGGACCTATTGTAATAAAACACTGTAGATGAGCAGGTGCACAATTTAGCAAATGCGGACAAAGAACTGTCCTAATGGGTGCAGCGAAGTCTCATATAAAGATTCGATGCTACATATCATAGTATGTACCAAGAAATGCGGTCTGCTTGGCCAAGCATAAAATGCACGCTCATGCAACAAACATTGCAAGGCTTCAGAATCATGCGGTGTATCTGGTTCTCACTTGTAGTTGCTTTTCACTTTCTACCGTTGCGGTCATGTACCTAATCAAATAAATTCCAATAGGGTTATCATCGCTCACCACCTAGCTCGCTAGGTAGGTGGGTAAGGTGTGTAAAGAAAGGTACCTAGGTAAAGTCGGTGTTGAAATCAGCCTCGCGCACCTTCCCGCCCGCCACCCGCCAACTATACCTCTTTTTTCTTCTTTTCCTTTTTAGGTTTTCCATTTCCAATTACCAGTTTTGATCAATATGCACGTCAGTTCTTACTGCGAAGAGACGAGAAGCCCTCGTCCCTCTCCCGCGCCTGAGAGAGGCTAGCTCTATCCAATCTTTCGCTGTGTGGCGTCGGCGATGAGGATACCAAGGCAACTCAGCCGCACCTGGACAAGAGGATTGATGGGAATGATAAAAACAACGTCTTGATCCGCCCATAGTTTCATTTTTTTTTTTTTTTTTATAAAAAAAAAACCAAAAAAAAACTCCAAAGATACCTACGTTAACCACCCACGCGCCTATCCAGATTGTCATTAAAACAATGCCTCATTTAAAAACACTCACAACAGTCTTTTGGCTCTTCTTCTTGACCGTTTATGCCGCCGACGGGCCGATAGACTTTGAAAAGACTCCCGGCGGGGGCCCTTCAACGCTACGCGACTGCGCAACATATGCGTTCCACCCCAACTCCCGCGCAGGATCGGTGTGGAGTCTAGGGTGCAAAGCCATTTCTGTGTGTGATCTCGCAGCACCTACCTTTCTTTCTCCTTCCCATTCATCTATCTCTGGGCTGCGACCGCAAACTAATTTAAACAATACTTTTGTCTTACCCACCTCTAGTGCATGTGTCGCGCTGACTTGATCCCTAAAGCCTATGAGTATATCGAGGCCGCTGTGAAAGCCAACTGCGGCGCGGACTCAGCCGTGGACATCGAGGCCGCAAAAAAGATTTACAACGATTTCTGCTCAGCAAACGGCTACACCATCCCGGGATACACTTTCATAATCACCCAGACGGTGACTGTTTCGTCTAATCCGACCAACACAAATCCGACGGCGGGGGCAAAGACAACAGCGGCAGCGGGCAGTGACGGTGGGCAAAATGCTGCTACACCAGGACCCAATCCAGACCCAGTGACAGTGACGGTGGGAGGAGTGTCGGTCAGTGTGGTGACGGCAACGCCAAGAGCAACAGTAACGGTCTCTCAATTAGGGGCTGGCGTCACTGTAGAATCTTGGCCCTGGTTCAAGTTTTTGTGGACCATATTTTTGGCTGGCTGGATGGTTCAAGTCTAGGCACGTGAGTATCATCAAGTTCGCACACCAATCCAAAAGCATCAATTTCAGCAGTGAATAACTACTTTAGCTAGTTCTTGACGGCATAGATCTTGTACGAGCCTATATATAACACATTTCATTAGGAAATTTCTTCAGATGCAACCGACAGTCTCAAGTCGATCAAGCGCCACTTACCAACAAACTCATTCAAGTCTGGCCTTTCTGAATCATCAGCCGTCGTCGCCTGGACAGACGTGGAAGCTGGAGAGCAGCAACCGTCTGCCTTCTCGGCGGGAGCACAACAGCCCTTCGCGGTGGGAGCACAACAGCCCTCCTCGGCGGGAGCACAACAGCCCTTCTCGGCAGGAGCACAACAGCTTGACGCCGGCGCGCAACAATCCCCCTTCTTGGTCCCATCTTCGTTGGTCTCGAGATAGACATTGAGATCAGCTTTGGTGTCAGAGATGACAACGTCTTTGGCTGGTTAGCACGATCCCTTTGTGAATCGCCGCGAGCAGTTACGCACCATTGAATCCCGCTTCGCTTAACCATTGCTCGTATTCCTTGACCTCGGCAGCACCGGCGATGCAACCGACATAGAGAGCAATGTCGTTCCTCAACTTCTCGGGAAGCGGCTTTTTGGCCAGGATATCCGAGATGGCGACGCGGCCGCCCGGCTTGAGAAGGCGGTGCATCTCTTTGAAGACGAGATGCTTATCAGCGTAGGGGACCAGGTTGACGACGCAGTTAGAGATGATGAGGTCGGCCGTGTCGGGTTCGAGAGGGACAGAGGTGATGTTGGCTTTGATGAAGGACGCATTGGTGATGGAGCGCGCGGCCTTGATCTTTTCGGCACGGGCGAGCATGTCCTAACTTTTTGATGAGCACGGAAAGTTCAAGAGTGAATAGGAGAAGACGCACATCGTTCATGTCGATGCCAATCGCCTTGCCGGCAGGACCGATCTTGGTGGAGGCGAGGAAGATGTCGAAGCCCGCGCCGCTGCCGAGGTCGATGACGGTTTCGCCCTCCTTGATGCTCGTGATGGCGAGGGGGTTCCCGCAGCTCAGTCCGAGGTTGGCATCTTCGGGGATGTTGGCGAGCTCTTCTTGGGAGTATCCAAAGGATTTGGCCACCGCCTCGCCGTATTTGACGCTGGTGGTGCGCGATGCGGCGCTGTAGTGCTCGCGGACCTGGTTATAGATCTCGGCGGTCTCCATGGTGAGTGGTTGTGTTGGTGGTGTTTGTGGGGTGTGACGGTGCGGATCAAGGACGTGTGTGGTGTTGGGGTTGAGAAAGGACGGACGGGGTGAGAGAGTTTATATGCTTCTGGTCTCCTCGGATCAGATTCGATTAATAGGCCAAGTTTTGCCTGATCCGACTCCTCTCGATGCCCATCGAGATAATTAGCAAGCACGACCTACTGTGTAGAAGGGTGTGTGTGCATGCGCGGCCCCGGTATGTCATTGAGGAAACCACCAAACACGGCCTAGCGCAAAGTAGAGAGCTCCACTGCCACCATAGGCTAACCCGAAGCGGAAAGGAACTGGTTTGTCACTGAAATGCTGCCTCGAGTTCCCATGCATTCCGGCCCACTTTTTGCTTGACCTCACTTCAACTTGCACTTTCCCCAAGGGACGAGACCCCTCCATCTTTAAGCATCGGGTTCTGATCCCACCAAGAAAACGCCTAGCTGCCATCATGCCGCTTGATTCGCGCCTCAAGAGCCATGTTACCAAATTCTCAGCAAAACCGCCCGGGCACGACGCCGCAAGGCAACGCGAAAACCAGCGCCGCCATCGCGCAAGGGTCAAGGGCAAAATGTCGGACCTCGAAGCTGCACTCGCCAGCACCCAAGCCGAGCTCGAAGCTGCGCTGATGCAGATTGAGCACCTCTCGGCCGAAGTCGAAAGGCTACGCAATCTCGTCCCCACTTCCACACGCCCTGTGCCTCAGCCCGCGAGCCAGAGCACAACCCGAACCGACGAGTTTGTCACAGACGCTGTCATGATGACGGGAGTGGCCCCCGCATTACCGATTCCTCCTGCAGAGAGCGTTGAAACGTGTGCCGAAAACCAACATCCTGACAATTCCTGCTGTCCCGAGACCCTGGTTAGCACCGGCGCACTAGACGCCGCGCTGCTGACCAGCATCGACGACCCAGACAGCGACTGCCCCCTGCTGCCGGCCCCTCTCCCGGGAGAATCAACAATCACGTGCCGGGATGCCTACAAGATAATCAAGGATCGGAACGCACTTTCGGACGTGGGCATGGACTCGGAGGCCATGAACGGGTGGTTGAAGCCTGGATACCGCCGAGCCATCGTTCCGGGGTCGGGATGCCGGGTCGAGACGCACGTCTTGTTTGACTTTATCGATCACATAACTTCGAACTGACCATCGTTATGCCGAGAATGAATTATCTACCCCTCTAAAGGTAGGTACCTACCTACCTTCACAACACAATCTCAAATCTCTCACGGCGAGGGCGATGCAGAGGCACGAGGCGCCAAGATCATCTACTCAAATTAACAAGGATACTGACTTGAGGAGAGCAAGGAACGGAAGCCAAAGGCTCGCACACGAATCGGAGGTTTTGTATCTCTCTCCATGACTAATCTAGAAACTTTGATCCCTATACATGGCAATCTGTGACATACAGGTCTTGATTTGACTGATTGATAGACGTTTCGGTAGTTTGGATTGGTACTCAAGTATTCGCTCCACCATTTCGGGTTTGAATACTGCCCTTACCTCGGATGATTCTCCCACCACTGTCATTTTTGCCTGGAGGCTGCCTGCAATGGCGTCCGTCCAATCGGCCCATTGACGGGAATTCGAAATCTGCGAGAGTTTCTTCGCACCTGGATACGTTACGATGGTCTGAATCGGACAATCACTTCGCTGGATGCCATAGTCTGGCTCGGATGCTTCTGGTCCGTTCTTCCGAGCTACCCTGAGTCCGCTCGTGTACTGGTGCGGCGTCCTCGTCAGTGCGGTCACTCTCTTTCTGAACGTCTGCCAATGCCACCGAACTCACCTCCCACATGTGCCATTGGGTCCCTTTGCCCTTGTTTTTGTTAGCCTCGTAGTGGTCCTCACAATCGCTCGGGCAATCGCTCGGGCAATCTTCTTCAACGATACGAGGCCGGATGCCAAGCGCCTCAAGGGCCTTTTTGAATTTACCCCGAGGGGGTTCCTTCAGATGGAGATGCAGAACTGCGTGTTTCCACCAATGCTCCCCAACAGGGTTTGAAATTCGCCCCGTGTCAACTTCCGGCGGAAGGTAGGCATCACTGCGCAGGCGATCAAATCCACTCCAGATCTTTATGAGCGTCTCGAAGCGAGCAGAAGAGTCGACATCATCGAGAAGGACCGAAAAAAAGAGTCCTGTCATTCTCGGTTTGGGGCGAGTATTTCCGCGAAGCACGTAGCCGCAGGAGGCGAATTCTCTCGGCCCACAGGTGATGGCGCTGTGCCTGGCCTCAGTGAACTCAGTTGTGGTGGGATGTGTCGGCTTGATCTTGGAGAGGACACGAGACGAAACCGTTATACGAAGGCCGAGTTTCATGCGAGATGGGCTAGCCTTGGCCCGCACATCCAGTAACTCCGTCCGTGATTGCGGCAAGGACGCGGGGGGCTTATCCGGAACCCGAAGAGGCGTGCGAGCGGCAGTCACCGATTTCAGGTCGGCTGTGTTGCCTGTTTTGCGGTCGCGAGGTGATGCTGACTCTGGGGGTCTCGCTGCCTGCGGCTCGGGTGCAGCTTCTATCGCATCAAAAAACTCGGTTTCGTCGTCAGATTCAACACAATCCAGCGCGCGCTCCGTAAACGTTGACATTTGCTCCAAATAGCGGTCCAGCATGTAGCCGTTGGCTGCATCGACGTCTGGAGGAAGTAGGGCTCTGAGACATGCAATCTCCTCGAGGATCTTGGCCGTGTCTTGCTTGATCTCTGTCGTGTCTTCCTTGATTCCAGTTGCCAGCTCTTTGTTCTCGATGGTTGTAATTCTGGGGCAGAAATAAGAACGATCAGCCACGTCGTAAGGGGGCCCCTAGTAGAAACTGGAAAAGAAAACTCTCAAGCTCACAAAGACATGTAATCCACGGCCAGATTTAGCGACCTGGTGTTGGTCTCGAGGCGCGCTCTCAATCCCGCGACGTCTTGCTTGCCGTATGTAGCCCATTTGCTGACTGCGCGGCGTCCGCCCTGCTGGTATTTGTCCAGCACCCGTTCCAAGTCCTTCATGACCGCGTTGCAGTTTTCGATGATACCTTCCAAGTGCCGAATGAGGGTTTCTGGGAGAATCTTCGAGGCGTCGGCCTGGATCAGATCTAAAATGGTTTGAAGAGAGGCGAGTTCTCGCGAGATGCTGTCGAGGTCTCCTCGCGCTTCCCGGACGGCGCGCACAAAGCTGGTGATGCGGACTGCCATCGTCCCGATTGTCGCCACGAGGCCGACGCAGCCGGTGACGATTGATAACGGATCTGCCATCGTGTTTGGTCGAGCGGCGCGATGGCGAGAATTCACCGAATGCAACCTTGTCGGAGTGAGAGGGCCTGACCTTCCTGTTGATGGTTTCAGCTTCGAATGTTTGTGGTTCTCCAACCCCTCCTCAGCTGGCTGGGCGGCGTGGCGCAGCAGGACTTTTGAACAACAGCGCCACGACTATTTAGGCCAATGGCATCAAGAGCCAAGCGTGCCACGCAAAGCGACCCCCATATACATCTCTAATACAGACAGAATAGTACATATATATACTTTATACCACCCCTTCACGAAAGTCAACCAAATCAAAAGTCGGGACAGTATTATATACCTAGGTCCCCAGAAGGGAAACGAATCCCCCCCCCCCCCCCATTCCAACGCACATACACACATCTGCAGTTGAACCCCGCCCCAAACGACAGCCATCAAACAGATACAAATTCCCCTCGCCCCCTATACCTACCTAGCTACCTACCTACCTTAGTCTCGCACCTCAGTCAGCGCCCAAAATGTCTCAACCAGCCCAACAACAACCACCTCCCTCGCTACCCTCCCCCGCGGGCAGCAATGTAGCGACACTGAGCCACATCTCCCTCCCAATCCGCTCCCTCCCTCTGTCTCGGAAATTTTACACGGCGGCCCTGTCCCCGCTCGGCCTTTTCCTGGTATACGACAGCAGCACCAACACCGCACCTGCCACGACCGTCGGCATCTCCTCCTCCTCAAACCAATCCAAAACCCCCCCACGCCGCGTCCTGGGATACGGCCCCGACCCGGACCACGAGATCCTCAACCTGTTTGAGCACCCTGACCCCGGCGCTCAGTCAGCCACTGGCAATGATTCCGACTCCTCCTCCTCGTCAGCGGC
Organism: Cladorrhinum samala; assembly: GCA_033576145.1. NCBI lineage: Eukaryota > Fungi > Ascomycota > Sordariomycetes > Sordariales > Podosporaceae > Cladorrhinum > Cladorrhinum samala. The sequence goes on from MU864957.1 coordinate 193,430, forward strand.
AGCAGCACCCTCAGCTAAACCGGGTCCCGGGTTCCACGTAGCTTTTACCGCGCCGAGCAGGCAGGCCGTGAGGGAGTTTCACGCCAGGGCGATCGAGAACGGCGGCAGGGATAAAGGTCGACCGGGGCTGAGGGAAGCCTACGGGAGGGATTACTTTGCTGCGTTTGTGGAGGATGTGGACGGGTGGAAGTTGGAGGTCGTTTGCAAGGTTCCTGCGGAGGTGGCGGAGACGGACGAAATTTGAGTCAGGAAAAAGAGAGAGAGAGAGAGAGAGAGAGAAAAGGCGAGTGGGTGAGAATGGATGATGTGATGGGGAGTGGTGTTTGTGAGTACCTAGGTATCTAGGTACCTGACCTAGGTAGTCAGTTCGTCACACACAGCCGTGTTTTTTATTCTTTTTTTTTTTTTTTTTAGCCCAATCACTATATAGCATACTTGCTTTCTCAAATGACCATGCTTGTAGGTATACATTTGAAAAGAAAAGAAAACACCTCAGTAGACCTTATGGCGCAATGGAAGCCGAAGCGATTGACCTTCCCACTTCATCACAATTTCAATGACGCGGTGATCCGCGTTAACTCCCTTGTCTTCCCACACTTCCCTCTGATTCGCGAGCTTGATCAAGAGATCAGAAACCGTCTTCCCCATGCTCTTCAATTTCCAATCTTGCAACGGACTTCTGTCATGATGTTGGTCATGTCCCAGGTCATCTTCAAAATTCTTGAGTGCTTCTTGCATCGCAGCCATTTGGGCTTCGTAAAGTGCAAAGAACTCCCGCATCGAGAAGCAATAGCTCGTAAATTCAGAATCGGGTCGTTCATTTCCCTTTCTGGTGACCTCTTCATCGCTCTTGAGGGGCCTGTTGGTCAGCACCCGCTTCTTGTCCCACGTGACTTCGAAGACTACATCCTTGTCGACGATCCCTCTTGTAAGAAGCTTGGCCACCTGAAATGCGGCCTCGGGGTCCCGGTTGCCGAAAGACTTTGATTGCCAACAGGCCATCCACATGATAGTATTCCCGACCACCAGGAGCCAAACAGGAATGATAGCTTTGTCATGGTTGTGATACTGCCGAACTTCGATAAAGTCGTGTGGCGAAGCACCCTGATTCAACAGGAACTCCACCAAAGCTGTGTCACGCCCCTCAACGGCCGAGGCTACGAGGTTCAACTTGGGAGCTTTGCTGCTAAAACATAGCAGTCCCGGATTCCTCGTAACAAGGTGTGTCAAGTATCGTGTCTGGCCATGGGCAGCCATGAAATGGGGCCAGGACATGCGATTGCCTTCTGCATAAAGTCTAGCAATCGTCGGCCCGCGGTACAGCCCATATATGAATTTTCCGGTACTCCATATTGGCTCGCTGTTAAGGACGGCTTCGAATCCATCAATGACGGCAGTAGAAAGCTCATTGCGGAACTTCGACCATCCCATCATTTCCAATAGCAGGAGATGGCGGCGGTCTCTTATTGAATGCTTTTCGGTGTGCCAGAATTCGGCAAGTCGAAGTCGGCCAAATATGTCGACAAGATCCAAACCTGCTTGACGCTCAAGGATCCGAGGAAGACAGTTACGATTGAGGAAATCAAAGGCAGAGCGGTGGAAGAACTGGATATAGAAGGCACTGAGTCGTGACTCCTCGTCCCTGGCCCGTCCAAGCTCGAGCAGTCCTTTGGTGAGACTGTGCAACTGGCGCCGAACATAGTCGATGACATTGCTAGGGTCCGCGTTGCAAAAACTCGGAGGGCGATGACACATGGGAAAATCAGGGTCTTCCAGATCATCCAGCCAGTTGTACATGATGGCATTTAGAGGCCGCCCGAATGGATTCTTGATGGCTAACAATAACATGAGATCGGACCGCCGCTGATCTGCGCCCAGGACGCTGCCAAGAAGCTTCTCGTACAGTTGGTCCAGGGCATCGGGAACCCCTTCAAGCCTCTGCAAAAGGATTTCGGGTTTATCAAGCCGCCCAACCGAGTCCAGGAGCAGCCGCACTGTTAGCCAGGCCCACAGAAATACGCCTTCGGCCCTATCGGTGATCCTCAGCGCGAGGTCCTCCCAGAATTTGTCGGGCAGGACAGCGGCGTTAGGGTCCCTGGCGAACATTCGGCGGCTGAAATTCGTGATGTCGCGTCGCGTCAGCTCGTGCAAGTGAATGATGGTGTTTGTGGCATCATTGAACGTGACGAGGAACTCGGTGTGTGGCCGAGCGCTGGTGCAGATTTTGATGTCGCTTTGTCGAGTCAAAGCCTGTAGATTCCGCGCCATCTCCCAGTGAGAGGCACTGTCACCGTGATATTCATCCAAGCCGTCAATGAAGAAGCAGAATCGATGGGTCGGGTTCGAAGCCATGGACGCCATCAGATGTTGAAAGCCGTGATAGATGTCGCTGACTGGCATTTGCCACACCTCATTCGAATGTCCCATCACGGCCTGACTTTCCACTAGCTTCCACTGCTTCGGGAAGGCCTTTGGAATCAAATCAGGACACTGACAGAGCACTTCAAAGAGGATGGACCGATATAGGCCGTTTAGAGACATTTGGATCTCATTCTTAGAGCCTTGCCAGAAGTAGAAATGGGCCAACACCAGTTTTTTTGCCCCGGCCCAGCGTTTAAGGCCCTTCATGGTTCGCTGATCTGCGTATAGAAACTTGACCAAGGTTGACTTCCCAGAACCAGCCTTGCCGGAGATGTGGAAAATATGACTCCCGTCTTCGAGCCACCTCAAGAAGACGGGCTTCTTCCAGCCATCATCATCCTCCTCATTGTGGTCCTGGTCATTCTTCACATTGTTTTTATCCTCTCTGTCCTCCAGCATCCACTCGTAAGTGCCCATTTCGGCGTTATTGATTGTGTCCTCCCGATATAACCTGGAGTCGAAGTTGAGCTGGCGCAATACGGTGTGCTGCAAATTTGCGCCCTTCGTTTGCGCCACAAGGTCGATCAGCAGAGCCCGGACTTGCCCCAAACTGCCGTTAATCTCGTCTATCGTGCACCCTTGAGGTATTTCCCCCGTCTGCAATCCAAATGGATCCTCGTTCTCCCGTCTCCGCATCATCGACACGACAGACAATACCTCCTCACGAATCTTTTCGAGTTTTTCTGTGGTTTTGGCATTGAGTTGAGTTGCCTCCTTGCGGATGCGTTCCAGTTGCCTTGCTACCAATGACTCTTGGTCACTATTGAGGTAGAGGTAGGTAGGTACCTCACAAGATTAGTCAGTCACTGGATAATTTGTCCGTGGACATTTGGTGGAAGCAGGGGCCTCTCACCACAAAATCAAACTCAGACGGAGCATTATTTGGCTCCTATAATCCCACAACCTTTCCATCATATCCTCCACATCACCGGCCTTCATAAGGCTTGCCCATTTCACCTTGAGGCTGCTCCAGAGCGAGTTCTTTTTTTCGTCCCGCTTCAATCTTTTGAGCAGCGCTGCGAGCTCCTCTGCCAACTCGGAGCACTCCGCAGCAAGATCTCGAAGCGCCTTTTCGTGTTTGGAGTTGACGGGAAGGCCCCCTTCCAGATCGGCAGAGACATCGCGCAAGTCGCTGATAATGTCGTTGATGCGAGCATTCTGCTGAGTCATGCCGGTCGAAGATCCGTAGACATCGTAGGTGCCGGTTAGAAGGCTCCAGGAAAAGTCCACAAAGGTGATGATAGTGCCGGCAAACGCTACTGCAGTGAGCGGGTCCATATTGCTCACGGCAGTGTCAGGGCATTTGTTGTTGTGTGACTGGGAAACAGACTGGGACGTCGGGTAGCACTTGGGTTGAGGTGAGGGTGCATGCGGGGTCAACCGCAGTCAGCGAGGCAGTGCAAGGCCGAGGTTCTATTGGACAGCTTCTCAGGAAGATCTCTTTGCTGGTATTGCCACGAAGCACCGCCAGATGAGTCGTGTATGGTTTGGCGAGTGTCATTTCCATCCAATCGCGAGCATCTATCAAATCTCTATAATTTGGAGGGAACCGGAATATCCCAACCCGCCGAAAGGTTCGCAACGGTAGCTCTACCTTGCCCTTGAATCGTTCCAAACTCGGAGGCAACGTCTTCCTCAGAACTAAACAGACGCTGGGTTGGATGAGCAGCATTTCTGCTTGCCCGTCGTTGCGTAAATGACGGGTCCCTTTTCGCACAAGACTTGATCTGCTAGTAAAGGTAGTCCCATCGCAGGGTGAAGGCCAAACTCTATCCTGCAGCGAAAGGGGTCAACATCAGGCCCCCCATACGTGTCGAGCCGTACCATACCGTGGCAGGTGATAGCAGGTTAGTGATGACCATTCTGCTATCTGGCGTTACTTTGCCAACCCCATTACAAAATTCACGAGGGATCCAACCCAGCTACATCTGCGTGTATTGGCTGCCTCTGCGGAATCATGTCGCCAAATATTTTTCGAACACTGCTGGCCGTTGGGTCATCCTGCACAATGCACAATGCGTTGATCCATACCTAGGTAACAGATCCCAATCGACAGACAGAAAAGACAACTATCTAGAAACGTTTTTGGGAGCTGCGGCGCGAGAAATTTCCTTTGTGTGCGCTTCCAGGTTGCTCTTGGTCAGTTCTGAGCCCCAGCAATGGATTAGAGCAGTCGCTCTCGGGGGTATTGGGCGTGCTCAAGCAACCACTTCTGAAGACTTTCTTTGACCCACAGACGTCCAGGGAGCGATAGGGGCGGACGGGGAAGCGATCGCCGCGACCAGCCACAGGAAATCCATAGAAATCTCTGAATTTTCGTTCTCGTGCAATACTCACACCCGCCGCCAGCAGATTCCATCAGTTCAACTGGGATAAAATCAACTGCGAGCCTTGGTTGGCTCTCATCCTTTTTTGCAGTCCATTGCAAAGTCCGTACCGAGGATTCGGTGCATTGTCGACCATCTTCGCTCATAATGTGAGCGTGGAAATGTATAGGTTTGTGTTAGGATTCTGAGTCTTGGATCTTCAACTAAAACAAAAGCTCGGAGGAAACGCAGTTCGAGTTAAGGTGGGTAGGCGGAAGTTTGTGTCACAGCCTCACAGCGTGACAGTCTTTTTCCCATCGAACCCCTCTGCCTGGGCAAAAGCATACCCTCTCTGGTTGGTATACACCCTCTTGCCATGCTCATCGGCAAAGTCACAGTTGTAGTGGGTGTGTCCAAATGCCCAAAGCTTGACGCTCTCGCTCGTCCAGCATTTTTCCTTGCTCAAATCCGTCCTGAATCCAGATGAGATGGTCGAGCCCGCATGCTGGGGGTCATTGGCCCTGCTATCGGTGGTTGGACTGTGGTGGGTGAAAATGGCAATCTTCCTACCGCTATTCTCCAGCAGAACGACCTGCTCGTTCAGCCACGCCAAGTCTCTAGCGTGGCAGGCGTTGTGCTCCTTGACGGTCCAATTGCGAATAACGTGAAAGTCGTTTAGACGCATGCCGACCTCTAGCATCTGCGCGGCCGGGACATTTGAGAAGAGCGTGCATCCCAAAACGGTGGTGTTTTCGTCAATGTCATATCTTCCCCTCACAAGAGGAACAAACAATCCCAGGCTAGGGTTCTCGTGTCGTTTTTGTCGCGCAAGTTCGGAGACGTCGTCAATAAAAGTCGCGACGCTCTCCCAGTCTGCTCGGTAGGCCTCATGATTTCCTGGAAGGAAAAAGACAATTTTGAAGTGCGAGAGTTGACTCAGGAGGAAACTTGACAGCTCTTCTTTGTGAAGCACCACGCCGATATCGCCCAAGAGTGCGAGGTAGGGTGCTTTGGGGGTGATGGTAAATATGTCGTAGCCTTTGGGGGCCTCGAGATGGTTGTCGGATATAATCTGGAAAGAAACTGGGGACATAATTCCGAGCTGTCGGAAGCAATTATTTAGTTGTTTAGTCTTTTGCGGATAATTCGGACGGGAGGTCTGGTGAAAATGAGCAGGTGGTTGAGGTTTGGGGAAACAGGCAACAACGGTACCTTGACTGTGGTGGAGATTAACGGGAACAAACGGGACGGGAACAGCCCCAAGGCTCCAGGCAGGCCAAGGGTCCATGCCGCCTAGGACCCCTGCAAGTCGAATGCTTCCAGCCGCTGACAACGTCATTGTTCCCCACCAAAATTAGCCATCGGCGCGTCAAAGAGCGTCTTGCCGCCAACCATTCATCCCGCCAAACCTCAGCATCAAACAACTCCAGCCAGTCCTTTCTGACACAAAGCTAAAAAAGAAATTTGAACAATCAATCCCCTTTGAAAGAGCCAAGAGGTCAAAACTCACGAGAGAAAGAGAATAATAAAAAGATCAACGAGATGGCCCCACGATGCGACCCTCGACCTCGACCTCGACCCTCGACTCGACCCCCAATCCGATTTTGCAGATCGATCAATCCGATCCAATTTTATCGCCGCAATTGAAAACAACCATCTACACAATATTTGGAAGATATAATATAAAAAAATAAAACTTTGAAAATGCGCATCCTAAACGCACAGTACCTCCTCTTCCTGCTATCCGGACTTGGCTCCGCGACGCCCCACCACCGCGACCCGACCACAGTCATTACCACCGTCACCGTCACCGTGCGACCCGGCTCTGAAGCCTCCCCGCCGGCATCTGCCGACCAAAAACCGACAACCACCCTGCCCGTCTCTGCCCGACCAGAATTCACCTCTTCCGCGTCCTTCCGATCAATAGTCCTAAACACCACAAACACCTACAGAGCTCAGCACGACGCCTCCCCTCTAGTATATAACCAGTCCCTCGCCCAGTTCGCCGAGAAAGTCAGCACCTCGTGCGAGATGAAGCACTCTGGCGGGCCGTTCGGGGAGAACCTGGCCATCGGCTGCTCCGACCTGGACGGGTGCATAGAGCTCTGGGGCAACGAGAGGGACGAGTACAATTTTGGCAAGGGCGAGTTCAGCAAGGAGACGGGACACTTCACCCAGCTGGTGTGGAAGAACACGACGGCCGTCGGGTGCGCCGCTAGGTTCTGCGGCGACGGCAAGAGGTGGTATCTCGTTTGCGAGTACTGGCCGAGGGGGAACGTGAAGGGGCAGTTTCTGGAGCTGGTGGCCAAGAAGGTCGCTGGCAAGGTCAACGTGAGGAGCGAGGCCTCCGGGGTGAGGGATGGCGTGAGGAGGAGGCCGATGGTGGTTTGGGTGATGATGGGGTTGGTGGGGTTTGTGGTTTTGATGGTTTGAATCAAGAATGATTGGGGGAGGTCTCGTCTCTTTTTGTTTGTTTATTTTCTTTTTGGCTGGAAGCAAAATACTTCTGCTCTGTCCAATGATACCCCCTTCCCGTTTCCGAGCGAGTTGAAAGTCAACTCTCCCATCTTCATGGTTGATCCCTTTCTTTTGGGGGGGTTTCCTTTGTTTTCTTTTCTTTATCCGTCTTTGAATAGATTCCCGGATTTTTTATCGTTCAAAAGAGCATTTTCTTTGTTTTTCTTCAAACCACGATTGGTCAGTGCATAAATAATTCTCGAAATTCTAAATCTCTTTAATGACCACTTTATGTTGGGGGATGATGTAATGACGCGCGCACTCTAAAATGTCTTGGATCTTCAACCGCCAGTGATCGCTAGTCTCGATTGTAGCTGAGGAGATCGGACTGACTCGGGGATAACGTCATCACAGAGGTCAACTATTAAAACTTCGCCCTTGAACCTAAATGTCTGTCAATGATTAAAAAAAAAAAAAATCACACTGAACCTACACAATTGAATCTTCAATTATATTTTGTCATTTTACCACCTGTGCGCCCACATCAAAATGCCCAGCAGCAAAGGAAAACCCACCGATCCCGAGCTTCGGGAACAGCTGAAGGAGGGTGAGTGTTATCGGCCTGATTACCTGCAATTTTAATTCATCGCTTTTACTAAATTGTGGGGGCTCTAACTTGACTCCATAACAGAAATCAAACAGGAACCCAACAAATCCGGCGATGGAAAGGGCCAGTGGGCGGCGTGGAAGGGGATGAAGCTCGCCAAGGAGTACGAGAAGCAGGGAGGCGAGTACGAGAATGAAGCCGGATCCAAGAACGAGCCGAAGAAGGGCGCGCCTGTTGCCAAGAGCGGAAGTAAGAAGAAGGAGGAGGAGGAGGGGGCCGAGGAGGATTAATGAAGGAATGAATGAGGCTTCGTTGAATGAGGTTTGAGTTGGGATTTAATTGGGTAAATCGGTGGTTGCTTGGGTGTGTCGAAACGGCACTTTATCAGGTTTAATACCAGACCAATGTTGAATAAAGCGGGCGGTCAGGGCGAGGGCGAAACGCTTCGGGGTGCGAAACATAACTCGAGCAGTTGAGCAAAGTTCCCCTCACAAACTCGCCTGGCAATAATGTGGTGATAAGTATCCGATTCCTGTCTTCCGAGCTTTTAAACCCGGCGGCACAGTCAGGGAACGATCCAATTTTTACTGCCAAGGGGGTGGATGACACTGGCAGCAGCCGCAAATGACTCGGAGACTTTGTTCTCGGCACCGAGGTTGTGTACCACCACTCGATGCGCATTTGTTGGTGGCGCGGGGAACAGGGTCACGGTTTGTTTCAGTTAGCGCGTAACGGTGCTCGCAAATCGTGAACCGCTCACGATTTCGAATTGGTGTGCCTAAAGGGGTAACTCTCTATTGGGGCGCAGTCCAAGTTTCCAGGTGAGCTGAATATGAAGCGGAATAAAATCATTTCTTGAAGTGTGCTTGAGCTGAGTTCGCTCCGGTGAGTTGAGTACCTTAGGTACCTAGGTACGGTATCAGTAGGCCTATTGAGGGCGGGATTTGGCCCGGGTTGATTTGAAACCTTTTGACTGCTCAAGGGTTTTTGCAAACGAACCACATTATTACGCCCGGTTATTCCAGAATAGGTATCTTCCATAAATAACCCCAATTCAGTGTCCAAAAAACCGGGTAGGTACCTTGGTAGGTACCTTGGTAGGAACCCCCCTGCCAGTCAGACCTTCTATGCTCGCTGTTTATTATCATAACCCCGGAGGTGATACTCCTCCGCCCGCGTCCATGAAATCTCGCTGTTCGGAAATGGTCGTATTCCTTGAGGGTTAACTTGGTGATTATCCACTTGGTCGTCACTGGTGTGTACAATCGACGATTTGGATTTGGTGCTCTCTGGGACTGCGATGTACTCAAAATCATTACGCGCGTGGATGGCTATGCTGGTAAGTTCGTTGTCGATCATGTTCGAATCATTTGAAGATTTGCCAGGAGAGGTCCTGGCTTTGATCCGCTCGACCCAGGTTTGCGACGGATGATAGCCTTCCAGCTGCTTCCGTCTTGATGCAAGAAAGAGTTGCGGAAAGGAGGAGAGGCAAGCGATGATGATGGCTGTGGGACGTGGGACTCAAGATTAGCCGTCAAACACCTATGTATCAGGTGGAGTCAGCCCTAAAAGGAAGAGGTAAGTGTTACATACCGATGCACATCTCGATGCCGCTCCAGAGAAATAAAAATGTCGGGTCCAGCTCGCCCGTGGGACCCCTCGCTGCCCCGACAATCCGGACAATGGCAACAACCATGACGATAATGGTGAGCGAGAATAGACCGACAAAGCCAATTTTCTTGGCCAGTCGTATTTGAACATCCCAGATAATTAGGACAGGGAGCAGCGTGACTGAATAGGTACCAAAATTAGTAGGTAAAGATCACCATGATCAGAATTAACGTCTAGAGCCTTCATTTCAACTTACTCAGAAAGTCAGAAAACACGTCCAAGGCGCAGTTGACCTTGTAGGCAATCGTAACCAGGCTGCGCTGATACAAAGGATCATGGCAAACCATGGCAAACTTGATCAGGTCGTCCGTCGACGCCGTGAAGCATCTCCATGGGGAAATACCCATCATGATGATCCAAGCAGCCACGACAACGGCAACGGTTGGCCACCAGACCATCTGGACCCGCTTCATCTGACGGTGGCCAAGTCTCCTGAAAAATAGGAGAACCGATAATTTGACAGCAGTCAAGCAGGTGTACATCATAAAGTGGTTGATTGCCCACACGTTGATCGCGCGCCGTAATCTCGGTTGCCAGTCGTCGGGCAACGTTGGGACGACTCCATACTCGGGCTGCACGTTGAGACCGACGTAAAAGTCACGAGCTCCCCACTGCCAGAGACATGCGGTGAGCAGTAGCGTGAGCAGAGCGAATATAATCATGAAGTCGTCGGCGAAGAGTCGGCCGGGTCCCTTGAATCGGGAGTATATTCGTATCCCGACAAATATCACCGCCAAACCAGCTGTTGCCCATGCTGCAGCCTAAAGACAGAAATATTTTTGTGAGCCCAGTGCGAAGTTGATACTGCTAAGGGCCGGGGTTGGGAAAGGTTCCCTCACAAGAAAATTGCGGTATGGAACTGCACGTTCGGCGGGAGGGCCCGGAAAGTCAGGGGCGTTCGTGGTCATTATGATACCAGTAGCGACCGAGTACGGTGCTGGAATCAGAGAATCTAGAATCTAGGATAATAGGCAGAGATTGGCAGCGTGGGGGAAACAAAACGTTGACCAAGTATACCTAGAGATCTAATTAATCACAACGAAACTGATGAATTAGGACCCAAATCGGCCAAAGAGGGAAGTAGGCAGGACCCCGAGGCAGCGGGATCGAACGCCATATTTGTGTGGGGAGAATGTTCTTGCCAACGAACAGCCGGTCCGATTGCTGGACGCCGCCTGTGCCGTACACATTACGGCGCCGCTGGAGACCACTGCATACGCCGAGTGTGGTCCAGATCAGTGGTGAGAAAAGTGCATCGTCTCCGCTTCACAGCGAGAAATCATTGGTAGAAATGATCCGAGTCGTGCCTTGGGAATATCATACTCTCCTGCCTGGGGGTGAATATTGTGTGGCTCGGAAGTGCTGGATTGAGATCTCATAATATGGAACCGGCGTAGTCGCGAGGCGCAGATGAATGGAAGTTGCAGCTGCTTGGGGGGCCAAGGAGCTGAACATCGGGGTGCCGTTGTGCGTGACACAGCAGGTTGGAAGGCTTGTACGACTCAACTAGGCAGGCAGGTAAACTGCTGAACTCCGGTCCATACTAGCCATGGCGTTTATAACCGAGGAATGCCACTCCGAGAATTTGAGCTTATGTTGGATGAAGTATTTACTGACGATTGCTTACAAAGAAGCTGAGCCATACATAAGTTCCCTTACCTACGCGCGCCAAGATCCTCAACTTGAGCGGCACCGAATGGAAGTTGCACGGATCGGTGTATGCACCTCACTCTAGTACTATCCGATGATGATTACCTACCTATACCAGCGATCTACCAGGACATTTTGGTACGAGACTGGCAATCTCACTGTTTCACTATTGAAGCATACCTTAGTCATGCCGATATCTCGTCCGGGAGCTTTGAAATACCTATCGAGAAGCAGAACGCAGTCAGCACTCAGGCTGGGACTCAGGCACACGCCTGCCTGTCTGGTAGAGTCAATCGTGCGGGCTGTACGCTCGCTGGTTAGGGAACACCTGAACGGGTTGATTACCTTAGCTCTTAGCTATTGTCGCCAGGAAATAACTAACTAGTCTGATCAGTCTCGTTTTTATGCTCTCAACGCTCTGCTTCGAGCTGCCATAAAAAAGAGACTCCAATTTGTTTGGAATTTTAGCAACCGCAAAGCCCATCCAGATATTCGCATAACTGTGTGCACCCGACGCTGACTAGAAGCGGCAGAACAGACGGATCCCCACCGATGTGGCGACTCTTGTTTATTGTGTACCAAGTCCGATGATGTAAAGGACGAGTCCAAGTTCCAGATGTATCCTTGCTCCTGAGGACGAAGCTTACCGGCACTTCCAAATTGTATTTCGAGCCTCCTGCTAGCGGAAAGGATCTAAAATAAACAGCGGTTTTTCTTCTTTTCTTTTCTTTTGCTTTTTTTTTTTTTTTTTTTTTTTTTTTTGTTTGCCATTTCGTTAGCGACAGAGGGGTTTCAATTGATATTTCGGCGCACGTGCAAGGACCGGTGACTACCAAGACGATGCAAACTGAAAAAAGTAGGCAGGTACGAAATTAATCGGATATGGAGAAGACTCTGTTCATCAATGAACTTATCATTGTATGTCCGCCCTGCATGTGTTTTGCAGCAATTTTGGAAAGTAACAACAAGGTGAATGTTTATATGCACGAGATCATCCCTCCATCGATACGAATTACCGTATCTGCACCTTTTGTTCTTAGGGTTCAAAAGGTTCCAGTAATGAGTGAGGTGGGTAACGAATTACGCCGACACCGCGGTCAGTTCCGTTTCCGTAACCATGCAGGTGGATTACGTAAACCTTGCATCAACTTTGGTGGATGATGGAATGTGGGCCTTCGCCTAACAATGACCCCTGCTCTGGCGGTGATGCAAGGTCGGGACTTGGGGATTTTGGTCCTTGGGACTCGACAGCAGCAACCGAGCGTCGACATCAATCCCAAAAGCTCAAAGGGCTCGGGACGTTCCGGTGAGTCCAGCAAGAATGTTTGACCACCTGCATCGTGCAGGGGAACTCAATTGCACCGCATCGCCGCTCGACCGGGGCTGCCCAAGGCAAACGGCGACAACGACGGCAGTTGCGTCAGGTTCAGCGTTGCCTGGTGGTGCTGCTGCACGCAACCAACACCAACAAGCCCCTCCCAATTGAAGCTAATATCCATCTCTCCGCCCAGATTCCGCAACACACGCCTCTTCCAGTCGGCCTGTTGCTTTCAAAACAAATCCAACATCCCGAGACCGGCCTCGTCTGTGTCGTACCGTGCACCTGTCGTCCTCTCTCCCTGTCTGCCGGTAGCCAAACATCGCCGCCGCGCCTGACAAAGCTTTTGCCTTTGGGAGGCGACATGCTCAAAACCCGTGCTGCGCACCACCGAGAAAACCACCACCACCGCAACCACCACAACCACCACGTCAGCCGCCGCAGCGTGCGCTTTATACAGCTCACCTCGATCTAGATTCCCAAGGCTGTTACAATGGAGGAATCCCTAGAGGTACACCCCGGCGCTGCCTCAGCTTTCGCTGTGCCCGGCGCCAGCGCGGCTGCTTCGTTTCTCGCAGGATTGGTTCCCAACATGGATACCATCTCGCGCGCGACATCGCCGGGCCTTCCATGTTCGGACCGCCGCGAAGACGACCAGAAACGCTACCGGCCGCGTACCTTTAGCTACTTTCGACTCCTGCCTTTCGATGTCGAAGATCAGGCTCAGCGAGACGAAGCTCTCCGTGGCATTCTTAAAAACCTGTACATCTCAATAATGGCTGAGGACTTCTCGCCCGGCGCTCTGCATTGGACTCGCGAGCTGCAGGGATGGCTGAACCTCAAGTTTGAGATGACCAGAGACCTGAGGGCAAAGCTGGCACGGTTATACTACCACCTCGCTTTGGCTCCAGGTTTGGATACCAACACGGCGGACCGCTTCTCGAGGATGGTCATCACCCTTACCAGGTTAGGCGTTCCCGTCACACCCTCCTCCCCGCTCCTCCGGTGATAGCAGATGCTGATGATGACGTTGCATGATTTTTAGAAAGAAGCATTATTTGAAGCCCGGCGATGACCTAACGCTCGACTGGCGACCGCTGTGGAAGGAGATCAAGGCGATGGTGTTGCCTTCGGAGGTGCCAACTCATCAGGGAAGCAGGCGACGGGCATCAAAACATTTGCTGAAGCTCTGCTTGCACGCCAATTCTTACTTCGATCCTCAAGAGCGAGGGCCGATATTGGAAGAGCTGCTACCCTACTTCAGCACTTCGTCCATGAGCAACGCCTACATCGTCGCCGGCGCGCTCAACATGTTCATTCCCACAGGCCTGGGCCCTGTCGCCGACCCCTATTCTCAGCCATCAGACTATTTACCAACATTTTTCCACTTGTGGTCCCTCATGACGAGATCCAAGTCCTTCGATATCTGCTTTATCGACATCTTCTCCCGCATGTCTAGAGATTACCTGAATTGTGCCGACGTGCCCTTTTCGGAGCATGGCATCTTCACCCGCGAGCAGTCTGATCTCATCTTTACCGCAATTTTGAGATTGACCGAAATACCTGTCGGCCAGGCTAACAGTCCGTACTCTTCTCTGGACTACGCATCTGGTCTCGGAGTCTTCCTCGAAAAGGACAAGAAAAAGTATCCGGTGCCCTACATGATAGCGCGGTGGATCACTCACTCCTTGTCTCCGCTCTGTTTGGGCCAGGAGAGCTCCATCATGTCCAACCTCGAGGGCCTGATGGAATCCATCGACACTTTCTTCCATCCCTCCAATCAGGGATCGTGGACCAACTTCCTCGCCCAGCTCACCTTCTTCCTGACGGACATATTTGTCTCCCGGTGGAACCGTGAGCAGAGCGGCGAGCTCAACGTCCCCCCAGAGCGTCGCATCAACGATGCCTTGAAGAAGAGATTTGTTCTCTCCCTCAGGGAGGTTACGTTCATGGGTCTTTTCGCCAAGAGCTCAAAGGTTGTCAACTACTACTACTCGACCCTCCAGGGCCTCGCCTTTTTGGAGCCAGATTTGATCCTGCCCGGTGCCCTGCAGCGCTTCTACCCCAGTCTTCAGGGGTTGGTTGAGGTCCACCGAACAACGTCGAGTCTCTGCGGTCTGCAGATGATAGCCAACATCATGTCCAAGCACAAGGGATATCGATGCCACATCACCGCTTTGCTAGCGCTCGCCCTTCCAGGCATCGATGCGAATGACCTGGGCAAGACGCAGTTCACCCTAAACTTCATCCAGAGCGTGGCTTACAGCATACCATTCGTGCCGCTTGTCAATGACCAAGAGGGCATCCACGACACCAGCCTGGCCATGAATTGGGTCCAAGGAGAGATGGAACGGATGGAGAATGAAGGACAGGATGTCAAGATCAACTACAGTGAGGAGCTCTCAGACGAGGACGAGGCTAATATCCTGCGCTCCTCAACTGCCGGACTTGGCGAGTTTGTTTTGTCCCTGCTGGGTAAGGTTTTCGCCCTGCTAGAAAACCTTCCAGATGCCAGCCACCTCCGGACAGGATCCCCCGAGGATAACGTCATCAACACCCTCCCGGCCGCCCTCACTCCGCTTTTCGCATCGCTGTCGCCGGAGCTCTTTGACATGGCCTTGGAAAAGCTATCCGCCTTTGTTTCCACCCACGTTGTGCATCAAGCTCGAGATGCCGTGGCGTGGATCTGCAATGCTCTGTGCAAGGTCAACCCCGAGAAGACTCTCAAAAGGTTCATCCCCATGCTCATCGTCAACATCCGCACCGAGATCGACGATAACGGTGCTGCGTCAGACCGAAGCAGCGGCACAGAGGTCCTCCCGCGGGACCGCGCTCTTGTCTGGCACGTCAGCATGCTGAGCATGTGCGTTGTGCATGTTGGTAGCGAGGTTCTCAAGTACAAGGCAGATCTCTTTGGCATCGCCGAGTATATGCAGGAGAAGTGTCGTGGTCTTCCGACCATTCATATTTCAAACTACATCCATCACCTGCTCCTCAACCTGACTCACACCTACCCCATCGATAATGCACTGTATGAGCCCGATGTCATTGCCCGAGGGTTGGACATTGATGACTGGGGTCGCCCGACATCCCCCTCGGATCTCACCATCAAGTGGCACCGGCCATCACAAGCCGAAATTCTCTTCGCCGTCGAGCTGTTCGAGAGCCAGGCTCGCAGCGCGTCTGAAAGGCTGGAACAGCTGATGAGCTCGGATCCGCCGGTCAGTCGAAAGGGCAAAAACAAGGAGTGGTCTGATGAGCTGTCAAGAAGCTTGACGGCGTTGCGGCTCATCATCTCCGGTATTTCAACCCTCTTCGATCCAGGTTGGGCATCGGAAGAAAAGTCCAAGGGACACGCCAACGGAAACGGAAACGACGATGGCGATGGCGACATGATGATGGACGAAGACGATGACCCGCTGGCTGAGGTCGCCGACGACGAAGAGCTGAAACGGCAGTTCCACTATCCGGCCGGTTACCTCTTGGAACCCAAAGACCCCATCTACGACCGCATCCACGGACTCCGCGAGGACATTGGCAAGCTGCTCTCCCGGACGCACGGATTCCTCAATTCTAGCCAGGAAGATGACGTCGCGTGCTTCACGTCGCTCTATGCCACATACAGGACCTGGATCACCGATGTTGGCATCGAGAGATCCGCCCACCCGTTGGAGCGCCTCGTCCGTCTTTACAAGGCCGACATCTCCGCCTTCAAGATTAGCGGCCTGAGGAAGGTCTATCCCAGGCCGCTCCTGATTAAGCGCGCCGATGCCTATCAACTCCAGCGCGTCAAGTACAACTCGGCCTATCGCACAAAGAGCGAGCTCGACAAGCGTCTGCTTCTCGATCTGGCCGAGTCGTGTACGTCTTCATACGCGGATGTGCGACGAGTTGCACAGGGTGCTCAGGATTCATCTCTAAAGGTCCTCATCGGAGGGCGCCCCTTGGTCATCCCCGTCATCATGGCGAGGCTCAGAAAGGCGTTGGATGAGAATGACCACGACCGCATCAAGGGCGCCATGTACACGCTGTTATTCACGACGCTCCTAAAGACTTTGATGCGCGACTGGCGTTTCGCACCAGATCTGATGAGGATGTACATCGAGTCCGCCGGGGTCGACAAAACTTCTATTCAGAGCTTGGGCTCAACCGCTCTGTATCCTCTGCTGGACTTTGGCAAGCCCTTTGAGCGCATGATCATTTACGACAAGGATATTGTTGCCAGCATTCAGCCCGAGGAGGACTGCTCGGCGCCAATCAGGCGGAGGCATGAGTTCATTGAAGAACGCCGCTCCAAGGTCGAGGCGAAGAAGGCCGCGCTCGGTTTGGAGCTCACCGAAAAGGCCAAGACGTCCCACTGGAAGATTGCCAACCGGTGCGCCATCTTTGCGCTGAACCTGACCCTCCGCTTCAACACCCTCGTTACGCCCGAGTTCATCGATCTGGTCGCCAACGGGACCAATGACCCGCACCCCGGTTTGCGATCCAACTACCTGGCAGCATTCTCGGCCATTTTCACGGCCATCGACATGCGCGCCATTTACGGTCACAGCTTCCGCAAGTTTCTTACCGAGGACGACAGCCTCGACGAGAACAAGGTGCAGGTATCAGTGCCCACGGACGATCCCCACCTCACCGAGAAGTTCCTGGCGCAGTTTGAAAAGTATGATGGTGTCGAATACTTTGTTGACTGCGACCATCCGGGTTGGCTGGTCTGGGGCAAGAGCTTTAAGGCTTCTCGAGCCGATCCCAAACCGTTCCTGGCGTACGA
Source organism: Cladorrhinum samala (assembly GCA_033576145.1). NCBI lineage: Eukaryota > Fungi > Ascomycota > Sordariomycetes > Sordariales > Podosporaceae > Cladorrhinum > Cladorrhinum samala. The sequence continues at coordinate 210,631 of MU864957.1, forward strand.
CGAGGTTGAGAGCAGCGTCCGCGACCATATCGGCAAGATCATCACCAAGGACTGGTTCAAGAGCTGTTTCGACTATCTCAAGCAAGAACCGAGGGACGCCAGCGCAGACCGCTTCAGGATGCAGAACCTCGTGCTGCTCATCAACTTGTTTGACCTGATGCATTACGGAAAGACGGCCGCCACCTTTGACGACATTGTTGAGCTGGTAAAGGATGTGTACGGCGATGGCACAGATAAGCACCAGCACCGCGCAACAGCAGAGATTCTCGGGTCGTTGCTTTCTGGGAGCTCTGGTGAGACACGAGAGTTCCGCGACCGCGTCTGGAACTTTGCGGCCCCGATGATGCTCAAGATCATTGCAGATGACTTGACTCCCGACAACCTGCAGTATTGGATGACTTGCCTTCACATAATCATTGACGGCAAAGACCCCAGAAGGTCTCGGGAATTGACCGAAGCGCTGTCCTCGTTCCGCCTTGACATGACCTCTAACGCAGCATTCAAGGAGTCATCAAAGGTTCAGCTCGTCGAGTTCATCATCAACGATGCCGGCTGGCACTTCCGTCACGAAAAGCCCATCCTCGAGGACTTTTTGAAGCACATCGATCATCCGTACAAGTCGGTGCGGGAGTCAATTGGTAGGGTCATTGCAACCATCTATCGCACCAGATACCACGAGTCTTTCAGGAACGTGCCGGAGCTTCTCGAGAAGAACAAGGCTGCCTCGTCGATCGGGATTCGCGCCTACGTGCCCTCGGAGGAGTTCTCAAACACCATCAAGGATGTTTTTGATAGGCTTGAGAAGTGGAGGCACGAGCGCGCCCCTGGGCAACAGACCCCTTCCAGTTACACGTCGGGGTCGAAAACGGTACTCATCTGGCTCGACAGCATGCTCTCGTCGCAGGAGTGCATTCAGCTTGTTCCCTTCTTTCCCGAGCCCTTTATTGACCAGCTCCTCCACATGATGGACGTCAAAGAGGATCCAGAGCTCATGAAGTTCGCCTACCACGTGTATCGGCACCTGCCGAATATTCCATTCCGCTCTGGCGAGGACGATGCCTTTATCGAGGCGCTCATCCGGGTAGGCAAGACAGCGGTCTCGTGGCACCAGCGGCTCCGTGCCCTCGTCAATATGCAGGTCGTTTATTTCCGTCGCTTGTTCTTGACTCAACCCAAGCAGCGTCAGATGCTTTTCGACGCAGTGGGAGACATGCTTTCCGATCCTCAGCTCGAGGTCCGCGACTGCGCCAGCGCCACTCTTGCGGGAATGATTCGCTGCTCGCCTGCCAGCATTCGCAATCCGATCATCATCAAGCTCAAGGAACGCTTCGAGACGCAGCTGAAGCTGAATCCGATGCCGGTGAGGAGGAAGGTTCCCGGCACGGACACGCCCGTTGATACGCAAAAGCAGATCGTGCGGAGACATGCGGCTGTCTTGGGCTTGGGAGCACTGATTGAAGCTTTCCCGTACGCCACCCCGCCGCCGGCTTGGATGCCTGAAGTGCTTGCGCATTTGGCTTCGAGGGCTGCCAGCGATCCTGGTGTGGTGGGCAAAGCTACAAAGTCGATTTTGGCCGAGTTCAAAAAGACTAGGCAGGATAGCTGGAGTGTAGATTCCAAGGTATGTTGGTCAGATCTTTTTTTTTTTTTTCTGCTTGGGATTGAGAAAGCAGCATGCTAACCGGCTGGGATTTATAGTACTTTTCTCCCGAGCAGCTAGAAGATTTGGAAGGTGTGTTGTGGAAGAGTTACTTTGCTTAAGGGGACATGCATCCGTCTTCATTGCTTTTCAGTGATTCCCCAATCGCATAGTTTGGAGAGTGCATGTGTGTCTGTGTGCACCATCAGGTGTGCATCATCAGCGAAGCCAGGTTATATAAGATAGCTTTTACGAGCTGTGTTTTAGTGGCATCATGTTAGTATAGAAGCGCTTAAAGAATAAAAAATCAAGACAAAGATGAATGCATAAAAGTATTTTAGCCTGCTTTATGATTTTGGCAGTCTTTGGCTGAAGATGACCGATATTGGTGTACGCAGGTATCTTCTCTGCAGGGGAGTGGGAGTCGGTTTCTGTTGTTGTTGTTATTTCCAACACCCCAATGCGAGGGACGAAGCAAATTTTTTTTTAAAAAAAAAAAAATTTTTCTTTTGTCGTGGTGGTGATGGTGGTGGTAACGGAGTTCAAGATCACTTGAAGGGCAACATAAAAGAGGGCTGATTCAAATAACGTGTAACTCGATAAATTGTAGACACCAGGTTTAGGCATGAGCGACAGAAGAGAGATGCTAAAAGTACAGTACTGTACCTACCTTTTATTTTTTATTTTTATTTTTTGGAAATAAAATGGAAAAAAAAAAAAGAGAGAGAGAGAGAGAGAGAGAGATTCAGTTTCAGCGCCTGCTGCTCCGATCATAGAACAGCACAGCAACGTTTGCCCTCCACGGCTCGCACCAACCCCTGTTGCACACGTGATTCCCCGGCGAGGTGTCCCGGAGGACGGTCTCCTTGGGGGGATCCTCGTGGGCCTGGTGGTAAGGGTCCGAGCCGCAGTCGCAGCACTTCAGGTGTTGGTCCTTGACGAAGAACTCGCACTGCCTGTGTACCTTGTAGACGTGGAAATCTCGATAATAGATGACGTGGCAGTGGGGGGTCATGATCATGGGGGTCTGAGCTGTGGCGGAGGTTGAGGCGGCGGACATTATGGAATGATTGTTTTTCTTGTTGCAGAGTGTAGTATTGTGTTTGTTGGTCGGTTAAGGGGTTTGGAGTTGGAGGAAGGGGGAACTTGAGAGAGCTATGTATATATGTATATATATACAAACGTTTTGGAGACATGGTTGGGCCAAAGGGGGTTTTTTATTATTATTATTATTTCGCTCATGTGGAAGTCTTTTTTTTTTTTTTTTGGTGACTGATATTGTGTGTCTTGAGAGAGAGAGAGAAAGAGACGTGTCCATCGAAACAAATCATTTTCTTTTTGTGATAAGTATGTCCTTGTTCGTTAAAGGCGATAATGATGATTATCGGATTAAAAGAAGGGAATTGTCTAAATTGTTCCAGTGATAACGGGGTGTGTGGTGAGAGTTTTGCTGGCAGTGGTACAAAAACATGGTCTTTGTTCTTGGTATCACAAAAAAGGATTGTCATTGTTTATACCTAGATATTAGGGCATTCATTTAGGTTCTTTATTGTGCAGTATTGAGAGAAGGGGGTCGACTATATTACGTAATGTAGCTAAGGTAGTTTATGAGAGGCGAAAGAGAAATGTCAACAAGAAAAGAAGAAAAACGAGAGAGATCATGGGGGCAAGGCACCAAACAGAATCCTTTGGCCTGAATGTTTAGGGAGGTATTTTCGATAGGTACCTAGGTACCTTAGGTAGAAACTGTTGCCAAATTGCAATAAATCAAAACTTGGACAATTTTGACCTTTGTTTCTTTGCATAGCCTACCCAGCCATGAGTTGGATATAATCCGACCATGGCCGACTCGTCGATAGAGAGGTTCGGACGATTCAACTTTCTGAACGCACAGACAGGATGTCGATTCAGACGTCGAGGTTTTTCTGGGTCCTCGCTTCGAGTTCCTCTTGGAAAACAGGCTTCTCATTGCAGCACGGTACAATATACAGATGTATCAGCTCACTCTGCGATTGGCTCATCTGGGATCATGAAGCCCGTGTCCCTGTCCGTCGCTAAGCGTTCCTGTGTGGTCAGGTATAAAAAGCTTTTCAGTTGTGTAATGTGCTATGACATTCCCATTTACATCCTACCTTTACATAAATATCGAAACTTCTCTGGCACAGCGCCCTTCCTAGATCAAGCGGCACCCATTACTGAGATGTCAGCGTCGGGCTTTTGCCGAGCGATTTCAGCCTGATAGGCGAGAAAACATTCCGGTTCGCAACAGTGGTGATGGAGGAGTGGTGAAGGAGTGGTGAACTCGACGTGGCCGGATATGTGCATAGGTACCTGCGAACTTCCCCGCGGAGTTGTCCGAGGCACATAGCTATCTGCCTTCGAAGCTTATGTCCCGAATTGCACATGTGGGAGGGTCACTGATCGGCGCCTTCGGCGAACATTACGCAATTTTCCCGTCGTAGGACGCCGAGGTCCAAGAAGGCCCTTTAAAATCTTGGAATTCGTCTAGGTTGAAGCGGAATCGCAATCACGTCCGTATACCCGGGGAGCTCTGTGCCAACGCCACCATCCGGGATTCCAGCCTACACATTCAGATAGAGGCGTCACATCTCGAGCTTGTGGCGAATACCATTGACGGCGGCTAAGCGGCCCTTAGACATGGAAAGCTCAAGGTACATTTGGCATAGTCCCAAAGTAGCTGTCGCCAAAATTGATCTCAATTCCACCCAGTTTCATGAATGCCTTGCAGGAACATCCGGTTGCACCTGTCGTTCTGACCAAGTCAGACGTCTACCTATCCGGAGCTTGCCTCTGCCTGTATCACATCAAGGTGAAAAGGTAGAAGATGGTGACATGTAATGCCAGGACGAAGAGTATTAGAAGATTGATGGCTTGGACAAGGCCAACCCTGCTACTCCTCAAGGTGGTGGTTGGTCCGCCTAGGGCAAGTGGATACATACCCTCAGGGAGGTGAGGGATGAAGATTGTCTTTGACCAAAACGGGCCGTACAAGAGGCTGTGATTCTTGGGCCAACTGCGCTTGGCGATAGTACGATCGGCGCCTGAAGCAATTTCGTATCTTGCATCTTCCTGGCTGCCTAAGGTGGATAGCCAAGTTGAAGTCAGCTCGCATCCCGGATAAATCCAAAGAAGGGAAATTCCAGCCTTGTGCATGATATGAGGCTGGGGGTCCAGGAGCTACGCGAGTCTCGTCCCATTTAGTCTTGTTCACGTATCATCACCTATCAGGCTCGCCATAATTTAAAGTTTCCTCAAGCCAAGCAGGCAACCTGAATTTATGACCCTCGATGATATGTCGGGTACCCTGGATCCCGCTTAAAGTTCGACGGGGACCCCCACGAGCATCAACATGCCGTCGGGGTTTCTAGAACTCCTCAGTGCCGTGCCTAGACGGCCGGCCCCTGACATGCGCTAAATCTCTTGGCTGAAATCTGTTCATCGAGACCAGCACATCTCGAAGAGAAAAAATGATGAGGAAAATTATACAGAATCTACATCGTCTGCTCTGCATCGCGTCATAATTCATCAGCTCCGAATCGAAGCTGTCAATGGACGTGGTGCACAGTTGAGATCCAGAACCGAAAACCGGGCTTTCGCCATGCCAAGCAGCTGCAATGGTTCGCTCCACTGCGCTCACTATCTTGGCACCTTCATGCTGACATGATTCGGTAAAAGCTTCAAGTCGGTGAACCTTTTCAGAATCACTTCGATCGGGCCCCAGGCCCGCCAAACCGTTGTCGCTTTCGTTGAAATACCTCCCATTAGCAAGACTACGCGACGGGGGGCTATTTTGGGCGGGGCTTGTTATCTTCGTTTACCTAGTAGGTATTATACAATACAGCATAGACGGGGACCGGAGGTTTGCCGGGAACGGAGAATTTGTACAGACCCTATGCCGGCTGTAGAGCTAGCTGAATGTAGTTATGAGCTACCTGCCAAGGTATCCGCCCAGATGAGCCACCACGACTCCGAGTCTGACATAGGTCTGTGTACCTTACCTAGTTGCATCAATGCCGCATCTCGCGTACGGCTAAGAGAAAGGCAGCGAAAGACAAGGACCACCATGCTTCACACCGGAACAACCCGTTCTCGACGTTACCAAGTGATTACGCCCAGAACAAAACGATATCACAATGGCCTCGATGTCAGTATCCGAGACGGTGAGCTCGGGAGGTCGCCGAAAAAAACAGCTATATAAGGACCATCATCCATCCCATTCTCTCAGCCCAAATCACCAGCAGCAGCCAGCATCCAAGCATCCAGCAGCCAGTACAGCCTCTCGCTTCCCACCGCAGTCTCTCAACCGCAGGAACATACCTATCCTCATCAAAAATCCACCTTCAAGATGCAGTTCAAGACCGCCACCGTCGCAATCCTCACGGCCCTCCTCGCCGTGGCCGAATGCGCCCCTACTGCCGGCACCTCGGCCAACCCTCAGGGCGAGGTCCTCGTCAAGCGCAAGGACCTGTGCGGCGCCTCCAGCTTTGAGAACCGCGGCTCTACCGCCTCTCCCACCGTCAACGACTGCCAGGCGCTCGCCAACAAGTTAAGCGACAACGACTCGTGGGTCCTCACCAGCTTCCAACCTCACAGGGAGATTGCCTCGTCGGGTGGTTGGTATGTAACCTATCTTTTTTTTGGTGGATGGATAAGACATATTTTTCTTTTTGCTAACCCGTCGCCACTTCGCACAGCGCCTTCGGTATCGAGTGGGGTCAGCTCTATCAGGGCTCCGTCGTCGTCGGCAGCCGCGACGTCAAGGACCTTATCCGCAGCTCGATCGAGAAGTTCAAGCGCGGCGACAACAAGGTCGGCGCCCGGGGAACCATGCCCTGCGGACCCGAGGGCGTTCTCGTCTCTTGGGGCTTGTACTGAGAACGAAAATAGAAAGTTGGGCATGTTTTTGGCTCTGATGGCAACTCTCAACCCTTGCTAGGTACCTAGGTATTCACCTATTGTCACTCGTTTAGTTTACTAGAATTCAAATGATTTTATTTATTCCTTTTTATTGCTTGGGCCCAAAGCGGAATTTTAAAAAGACAAAGAAAGAACTCTGGTCAAAAAAAAAAAAAAAAAAAAAAAAAAAAAAAAAAAAAAAGGTTGACATATATATTCGTGTGTATGTGGGTGTATGGAGTGGCAAAGTGTGGGGAAGGGAAATAAAAAACATACAACACCAGGGATTCCCCAGTGGTCACCCACCTGAGTACTAGTCTGGCGATCAAGAGCTTATCTAGGGCAGAGCGGACGGGATGCCGAGTTTTCTCTTGTCTGTGGTCGTATGTGATAGATCGATTGGTAAGATCAGGTTATATTCGCAAGTGGCCAAATGTGATGATTGCGTGTTTTGTGTGCGCAACATGCTTCGTGAAATCGCTTCTCATTCCCATACTGGTCTTCTTTTTCTTGGCAATCCAGCACTAGCACAGGTTCCGGAGCAATGCGCTGCGCTTTTTCATCACAAAACTCTTTTAGGGGCATGGGACTTTCTCGAAGTATACCTTCAGGTAGGTTACCGGTTTTATGATATCAATCTAGAGGTTCTTATTTCTCTTGAGGCCGAGACCACAACACTCCAAGAGATGTTGGCGTTTCCCCGCCAGCGGGAATCTGACCCGGGAGATGCGCATAACCCTCTGCACGATGGAGGTTTCAAGGCGCTTGACATCGTGCCTCCGAGACTCATCGTGAGCTTGAAGGTGACTGCGTATATCAATGCCACCATACAGTTACACAATATTCTGCCGAAGACGGCCAAGTCCCACTCATAGCCCAGATCACAAGTGGAAATATTAAAAAAAGCTTCATTGCAGTCTGAGGGACGGAGGTTATCTGGTGATGGGATGGAGAAGACTCTGTTGTTTGATTTGGGTATCGGGGGGCAAAAATCTTGAAATGGGAGATGATTGACGCCGCGGCCCAGCTCTCATTCATACAATGAGGATGGAATGCTGCTATTGAAAGCAAAGCAATTCCGTCATCGTCACAAACCCGTCTGACCTCCGTTCTCGACCATCTTTCTTTTCAACCGGGGTACCTAGATAACACTACAACTCGTATTGCATCGACCATTGGCTTTACTGTGCTCACTGCTATTGCTGCGCAAGGTAAACATTTTAGCTTTCTCATGGTTGGGGCTGTGAACACCGATGTCCTTCGGCGTGGGTCTTCGGCGTGGGTCTCGGCCGCATTCATAACCTGGCCTCCTCCCTGGCTGACGAATACATTGGTGGCGAGTTTGGGATGCCGCACGAGCTTGGAATTGCCGAACGGACGCCTTGAGAGGAGGCGTTTGCGGGCATTCGCAGAAGACCCATTGGATGGTGGAGGGGAACATCCATCTGGTCCAAGACGCCATTATCCTCGGCACGCTTTTCGACAACTTCTACTACGAGGATAAAAAGTAGGTCGCTGTGGGGTATTAATCAAGGCTCTCCTCATTCTCATTCCCTATCGTATTCCCCGTGTTACGGGGGATGAGTTTCTGTACAAGGCTGTAAATGCTTATCTAGCTCTGGATATTCACACTGGGAAGCAAGACGTAAATACTGAGACAGAAATTACAGGCGACTCATAGCCTGCCTTTTTAATAAGCGTCTCAACGAGTTAACAGCTCTGGGCATCAACAAGCTTGGTGGAATATATAAGGCATCTTCATCTTCAAAGCCACCTCTCACAGCCCTCGACATATAAACTCAAAACCAAACGGAGTGAATCTAACCCAATCAAACAAAACTACCAGTTCAATATCAGAGCATCTAAAAACTTGCCCTCTTGTTTGGGGCCCCTTCCAACGGGCTGCAGGATCATGGGCGCCGAAACCGTCAGAGGAATTAAACACATCATATGCAAAAGATGTTTCCAGAAGGATCATCAGATCGCGTCATCTCCATCACAAGGAATAGGCTCTGAAACAGGTTCGCTCTCTTGTGCACCAAACACCTGTTCAACCAAGGCGAGCGCATGACACTTGGTGCGAATGATGTGTCAGCAGGAGAGATGTCAGGAGAGAACATTCGTCGCAACCAATCAAAGGCCTCATCCTCAAGTCTTGGCCAACTTTATTTTCCATCGGAATCCAAGATCTGCACCTCGTCCGTTGGACATCACGAGGACACGAAACAGCCTCGAAAAAAAATGTCCCAACGGAAAATGACTCGCCGCAGCTGATTTCCATGTTGAGCCATGAGAAATCATCCCCAATATCGCCAGATCTCTGAATCTCGGCAATATGACACGGGAAGTAATTGAATGGTTCATCGTGGCAGTGCATTGCCGCCTTGCGTGGCTCACTCGTGGTTGTCCGCGAGAACGCGTTTTCACCTACGAGTTTGCCCCGTGGCTTATCAAAATTGCAAAACTTTGCCGTGCTGATGCAAGGCACACACTGCGAAACACATGCTATCTAGAAGTTTTTTTTTTTTTTTTTTCTTTTTTTTTTTCTTCTGATGTTGCACAGGAGATTTCGAAATTTGTGGGGCCCTGCACAAGCTCTGTTTCAATCTGAAGATCGCGACAGCCTATCATTCTTGACAGGCGGTCACAGGTGCTGATCCTTTTCCCACATGTTCGGAGCTGTTAAGAAAATCCTAGAAAATTAGTAGGCAAAATCTAACAAGCATGATCCCGACGGTGGGCCTGACAGATGTCAGCCATCCCGCTGTTCCACCAGGTTGCCAACTCAACCCCTGCCCCTATTTTTTCTACCCCTCACCCACAAGGGGTTGAATGGCTATTCGCGCAGCACGCTGAATTCAGCTCACCTGTTGACACCCAAAAAGCGCCACCAACCGGGACACCTTCCAAATCTTTGCACCGAGTGATTAGAATTCCCACTTTTGTCAATGCGCACAGCAAGCCGTTTTTTTTTCTTTCTTTCTTAATTTTACGCATCCAAAGTCTGAGTATTAATTAAATTAAAAAATTTTACATTTGAGGCCCAGCCTCACCGCTCATGAAGGGACCAACGTCTGTGGCGGTCAGATTTCTCGACGTCCCAAAGAGGAAACCTTCCTGTAAGTGGCGGCATCAATCGGCAATAAAAAGCAAGGACGAAAAAAGGAAGAGAGAGGATGATCATGCCTTGCATGTAACCTTGGATGAGATTTGAAATGCGCACACCACAAAGTAACAAAAAATAAGCTTCTGACCACTGCTACCTATCTGCCTGTCGAAGCAGATTTATTTCAAAATGTCATAGGCATGTATGGATGTACCTTGCGGAACTGTACGAACTGTCCACTGATGATTACTTCTCAACGGGTCGGGGCCGAGATACGATATGATATCTCCGAACAAGCTCTGTTACCTTCAATACAAACACATGGCTGCCTTTTCAATAACAGCATTGACAAATGTTATCGAGTCGCAGGCATCCGCATAAATTAACCCTGAGCGGTCATGATGAGCAAACCTCGAAGGGGGGGGGGGCCTCACCTTACCTCATCCAACATAACAAAGTCTCAATCTCCTCCACTCACATTTCCCCATCGGCAAATGGTGAGTGGCCCCAGAAAAAATCTCTCCACCAACGAGTCGAGTCGGACCACTGGAACTTGATTAACTCTCCACAGGTGTCGGCCCGTGTCTTAGCTTTTTGGCCACCCCCTCCTTTCCCCCTTCCGATCATACATAACGCAACAACAACAAAAAAAACAACCACGATACGCGCAGGGTCTAGCAAACTGGCCTACCTTGCCCTATAATAACAACAAATAATAATAACAAAGAAAAAAAAAAAGGGTACAGTGCCGCCAAAGGCAAATATGTACAGTACAATATGCAACACACAGGGTTTTGCACAAATAGGGAAAAAATATACCTACACAAACCCCGGACACGAAAACACACCCCCCATTGCCACGTTGTTCCAAAGGGTTTCGCCAATCTTTTAAACATTGGATGAACCGATTGGATATGATGCACGTATTGTTTTGATGTGAGTGGCGTAAAAAAAAAAAAAAAAAACCGAAAAAAAAAACCGGGTAATTTATTTCCCTCTCTTTTCATGGTACGTGCTCTGTGTCACGGTGTGTGTGTGTGTGTGTGTGTGTGTGTGTGTACTTTATTACCGAATTGGGGGATCAAAATCACCAATCATTTGTCCTGTCAAACCTCAAACCTCAAACCCTGGAAACCCCGACTCCTCCTCTTTTTCCTCGTCAACGGTTTCGACCCAAAAGGGTCAAACTTTCAGGCTTTGTTTGCCACAACTGGCATACACCATACTGATACACACCTTTTTTTTTTTTTTTTTTTTGACAGAAGATGATTTGTTAGGCACTGCATGAATTGTAAAAAACACCCAACCTCCCCTCTCTCGTCGTGGGGGGGGCCCGCCCGGCGCGGCGCCCCGCGCCACCCCCCGCGCAGCCCAGACGCGGACACGACGGCCGGACCAACACCC
>MU864957.1:221706-232588 GCA_033576145.1 Cladorrhinum samala
ATCTGTAAACCACTTTTTTTTTTTTTTTTTTTTGACAGAAGATGATTTGTTAGGCACTGCATGAATTGTAAAAAAAACCCAACCCCCCCTCTCCCCCCCCCCCCCCCCCCCCCCCGCGAAAAAAAATACACCATATCAAGTAGTCCAATAGGCAGATGACAACAATCACGGAAACACACACACACACACACACATAAAACCAACAACAGCAACAACAACAACAACAACAACATAATCCCCCCGCATATCCAACCTCCCTGATTTAAATGTGGTCTTCTTTCATGGGGTACCAAACCTTGGTTGGCTCTGGGAGAACCTTGCATTACAAACGAGAAGTGTTTTTTTTTTATTCCTTCAACTTTCTGTTTGTAACTAATAATTATGAGGTAATGAACAAAAGGAAAAAATGTTCCCAAAGAATAACTTTGTGTGATGATTGATGATGATTCTTATTAGATAGCCTTTATAATCAGCTTCTGAAACTCTGCCATAATTTCCATTTGTGTCCCCCTTGCCATTATTTAAAACTAAAAAGAGAACAAAAATAACGCCGCAATGATTATGCCCATTAAGAAATATATCAAAATGCTCGTTTTGTTGTGTGATATGTGATGGATGGATGGTTGTGGGGGCCTTTGATGTGCCAAATTACCTTCCCGTCTCACAAAAAAAAACTCGCTTTTTACACACAAAATAGGTAAAACTCCATCCTTGCCACCGAGCCAATGAGATGTGACATCTAGCACCGTCCAGCAATGCCAAAATAATAAGCCGAGCCCAAAATAAAACCATGATAGCTCCCGTTCAACCGACAACCGCCCATATGTATAATGCAAGTAAGTGTATGTCTGTGCCGTAAAACCCGAAACAAGGAGAGAAAAAAAAAAAAAAAAAGAAAGTCGTGGTCATCGTAAACAAATGTTTTGGGTTATAATGCTTTGCTTTGTGTGTGTGTGCTTTCTTTTATCGAACAGAAACACCGCCAAAGACGCGTCCAAACATGCCCTTCATCTTCTTGACCTTTCCTCCATCAGCTTCCATAGTCCTTAGATCCTCTGCGCTAATCTCATAAGGAAGCATGCGCCCGCTTCGGCTGCTGGCCTTGCGGGTGTGGGTGTAATGACGCGTGGTGTAGATGGCGTCCTTCTCGGGCACGCAAGGCTTCCCATTCTCCATCATGGAAACATCGACAGGCGAGTCGTAGAGGTCCATCTCGGGGATGGTCTGCATCTCCTCTGGCGCTCCATAAGAGTAAATGTAGGGGTCCGACTCCTTGGTGGCGGCGGTGCCGAGATCCTCCTCGCCGAGTGGGGTGGTAGCCCTTGAGGAGCTGATGCTGCCGGCGTATGATGAGCTGCTCGAGTACAATCCAGGGGGCGATGGGTCGCGAGACGAGTCCCGGCTGTAGCTGCGGCTGCTTGGCTGGGTGCCTCTCGACCTTGACGATCCTCTTGATGCGGGTGACGAGTAGGCTTCTTCGGCCGAGATGGCAATAGCTTGGGAGCGGGCGATGGCGATCCATGCTTCCTCCTCCACCTGACGGGCCTGCAGCTGGCGCTCCCTCTCCTGGGCGCGAACGCGGAGGGAATGGCTGATGGCGACCTCTTCTCGGATGGGTGCGAGGAAGTGATCCAGCTCGCGGTAGAGGTCCTCCTCGTTGATGCGCAGATCCCAATCGAGAAGGTAAAGAAGCTGCTTCTCCATAAGGTTAACCTCGGTTCGGGAAAAGCCAAAGTTGTATGCCTGGGTGGAGATGCAGCTGTAGTTGGCCCAGTGCTTGTTTTTCGGTGAGCTGTCGTTGAGGTACTTGGCGGCGAGAATAAGTGCGGCCAGGAAAATGCGGTGAGTGGTGCATCGAAGACCCTTGGCCATGGGTTGGAGGCGGGACTTTAGGCGGTTGAGGTAGACCAGCGTCGACATGAGAGTTGGAACCTGGACGTGGGAGCTGCAGACAAGTTGTGTGATGAACTGCTCAAGCGATGGGAGAGAACCATCCTCGCATCGCACGGCCCGTGGTGGTGGTGTCCTTGGGGGAGAGGGGTACCTTGATCGGCTGGAGGGTTCGACGGTTGGTGGAGGCATCATGGTGGGGTCGCACTGGATAACGTCGAAGGCGGCATTTGCGAGGTATCTGACCATCTCCTTATCGACCTTTCTGTAGATGAATTGCTCGAGAGCAGCGGCGTTGAGCTCACCCTGGCTCAGAGTTTTTGGTAATAATGAGTCCATGTTGTCGGTAGTTGTGTGTGTGAGAGAGTGTGTGAGAGTAAGTGAGAGAGAGAGAGATCTCGCTTAAAAGACAAATTATTTAAAGAAAGAAGAAAAGTGCCCGACTCTTAATCTTTTCTTTTTGTTGTCTTGGGTGGGGTTGAATAATGGATATGGAATGGAAGAACAAGATTGTGGGAGGAAAGAGAATGACGAGGTTGTCAAGAGTTATAAGTTCAGACACCAGTCCGGGGGTCTGTGGGAATATCAACAAGCGACGGGTTTCCACAGATGGCCGTGCGGCGAAGTACCCAGTCACAAATGTTGGGGTAGGTTGCTTAGCGGCCGGAGTGTGGGCTCGGCAAAGACTGACGAAAAGGCTGAACAGACAGGTGGTGTTCCAGCGTGGGCCACACCGGGAGGCTTCCAGGGGGGGGTGGAGGGGTGGGGTGTGGATACCAGGGGGTGGAGTGACGTGCGCCGTCAAGAGCCCAAGACTGTCCACGAGGCTGAGTGTGGGCGTTCCAGGCGGACAGGGATGACAAGGATTGATTGATTGATGGTGGCCCGCTGTTGCGGTCGCGGCCGGGGATGCGCTGCGCGATCAAGTGCCCTGCAATGCTGAGAGCGAGCGTTGCCAAGAGAGACCCTGGCCAATGAGACTGAGGGAGCCTTTGGGGAGTGGCAGCGGGCAACTCCGTGCACAAGGAAAAGCCTCGGGCAATTGAAAAAGCGAAGGAGGAAAAAAAAAAAAAGTTATATGAAAAACTGGCGATGCAGCGAAGGTGTTGCGGTGGGCGCTCTTGTGATTTTGTCGCCTGCAGGCGTAATGAGAGTCACCTTCCTCCTGTCACAGGCTCAGAGACGGCGCTGTGGCGGACGCGGAATTTAGTGGGTAGAGGGGGGTGCCGGACGCAAGACGGTTGAAGGGGCCGCGGATGTGGCCGATGGACGCCGATAGTTGCAGAGTCTGATAATCACGAAGAATATCAGATGCGAGGAAAATAATCCAAGGCGGTGTTTTCCAACACGAGGCGGCGATTACGCAAATCGGCCCGGGTCGTTGAAAACGAAAAGAGACAATTATTATTAAAGCGAAGCCGGTTAAAGCAGCGACAAAATCCCCAGATCAACTGTCGATTAAGAAGATACGAGTCAGATCCGTGCGCCGGATGTGTCTGGCCGCGTCGAGAATTTCGTGGGGACGCCGAGTTGCAGCGGTCGAGATCGGTCCAGAGAAGATGCCGAGAAAAGTGCTGGTGGAGAGAATTGATTGGGGTATGCAAACTCCGGGCCAGCGGACGCGAGGTGGATTAGGAAATTAAAATGCAAATAAAACTGCAAAAAAAAACCCAAGGAAAAAAAAAAAAAGACAACAGAAAAGGAAAGCCTGTGGATTTGCTTGTTGCAACGGTTCCGTGATGCTGTCGAGAGAGTGGCTTCCGAGCTGTTTCTATATGAACAAACTTTTCAAGGCTGATGACGGAATGGCGGGTAGGATGGCCGGGGCCTCGAACAGTCGCGCGCCAAAAGTCGAAAATTATGGCGGCTGTTTGCTTCTAGCCCGCTCGCGTGCGTGTTCGAGCTGTCGCCCAGTGCAACTTGTCAGCTAGCTTCCGGGGGATGATTCGTGGTGAGCTTCTCCTGTCGCAGCGGTAAAAGAGGGGCGGAGCAGGGAATGCAAGTGGGGCGCCTTTTCCCAAGCGCACCGGACCGAACAGGAGAGAGTAAAAAAAGATACTGATCAATGATTTGACGACCAGTTCGAGTCAAGCGCGGGGAAGATTGGCTAATTATTCTGATGATAACTCGCGAGGTTGGGGAAACGGCTTTGTTTTGATTGTGTTTTCTGTGTACAATGAAGGTTCGTTTGATGAGGGGTGCATGGACGCATCGAGATTTTTGTAGGCCGTTGATATGCCCTCGTCCAAAATCAAGGGGTGCAGGCGGGGCTTCAATATCTCGACCGATCCAATTCTTGGATAAGAGGGAGAGAGGAAAATGGTTATTTGTGACTTACAGATGCGAGCCAAGGGAGGGAGGTCAATGGAACCAGCGTCGACCGTGGAGATAGGTAGTAATGAGCGTATTTGCGTACGACGGGATGCTGTTGAAGATACACAAGCACAGACCCAGTCAGGAAATTCGTAGTGAGAGGAATTCTAATGGCTTTTGCAGATGCCAGTTGAACTGAAAAAGGGAGCGTGCGACTTTATCATGACAAGGGGGGACACCATGCAGCTTGTTGATCAGTGTGGTGAGTGTGGTGATAACGGTCAAAGCTCCTCCACCAAGAACGTCGACACGGCCGCGGGACCGAGTCATAGTGCAATCGATGCATTATCCTCAGATGAATGGCTGGCAAAGGTTTGCATGCAAGAAATTTGGGCTGCCAGCGAATTCCGTGCTCGGTGGCTGTCATTGGTTGATTGGAAGCAAGACGTTCAGACATGAAACGAGCAAGGGGTGTGTGTACCCTTCCGAAAACGGCTCGTTCCCAGGAGGGGGCAATCTCAGGGGCATCAGGCAAGGGGGGTCAACATCGATATCTCGAGCATGTCATCCAGTTGTTTCCTGAGGCGTTGACGTTTTATCGTAACGGTTGAGTCACAAAGATGACGGGCATGCATGTATAGAAGGGTTTTCTCACAGCAAATTGCAGCCCAATAGCACGGCGGCGGCCAGACCACTTTGAATTATGAGGCCCAAAGTGCAACCTGCACAACAGCCCCAAGGATGCAATTGTTTGCTGGCAACTTGGCATCCCCGACAATTGACAGCCCCAGGGAATATCCAACTTTATCAACAAACAGGGCATCCCTTTCCCCCCGCGGTGGCAATAATATTTTGCGCATCAGTGCAGCGATGCCCTACTTTATTGAACATTCCAAGGCGCTTCCCGGCAAGTCATGAGGCCCTTTCAAATTGCATGTAACCTGCGCTTCCCGACGATCCACAAAAGGGCAGCCATGGCCCGATCGCGGAATGTCTGGGAGAATAATACAAAATGAGACGAGATGACTTGTATTACCCCAAATGCCGTTCTTCTTGGGAAGTATTGAAGAAGCAATGGCAAGGGGGGATTTTTGATGCAGGGGAATTCTGATCCAAACAAGCTGGTTGTTCTGCGAAGGGTTCAAAGCTTTTGCGACATGAAACAGAAAGATATCTGTTAGCATGGCGGGGTAGAAATGCAGCATGCCCCACGCAATATTTAAGGTTTTGCTAGCAATGAAATCTCCCGTAGCGTGCTCGACCGAAGGTGGCGCAAACAACCCCTCCCCCCCTTGGGAAAGCTCGGCTTGCCAAGGACACATGGATTACCAGGAAGAACAAACTCCTGCATTACGATGAAACGAAACGACAAGTTCATCACATCACATCTTGGGGAAAAATTGTTTCTTGGGATCTGAGGTTTCGAGGCCATGATGGAAATTTCGTTATTCTTGGCTGTTATTATTAGTCTCGCAACACATAATAGTGAACCCCCCCCCCTTCTGATTCATGTGACAGGTAACATTGACCGACATCAAAGACATGCGCAACCATATTACAGACCGCGCGTCGATTTTGCCGTTAAAACGCGATTCAGCTTTGGTCAAGATTGAAAGATTTGCCATCCATCAGGGTTACCTCCAGGCCGTTTGGGTAACCTTTTGCCCCTGAATCCGGCATCGAAATTGGACCACCAACAAGCTGCAACTTTTCTTGGATTGTTTGCGTCCGATTGTCCCGTTTGACTCCCGTCATTGCGAGGTAGTAATCAGGGGCTGGACCCTGACGGTGGTGTTCTCTTTCCCCGGAATCACTGCGCCTCCCGTCTGCATGGTATAGGGGGGTTGCTGTGGCCGCCATTTCGGGTAGCTGCCGAAAAGATCATTTTGGGAGCAAACCTGTTTTTTTTTAGAGGATGCCTTCAATTGCAAGGTGCACAATGTTATCGAGTTTTTTTTTAGTTTTTTTTTTTTTGGATCATTGCTGAATGAAAATCCTCGATGAACTTCGGTGTCCTCGGTTTATTATACAACTGTCCCAAAAGAATGAAGGAAAAAAAAAAAGGTTTTGTTTCTCGAAACATTAAAATTCAGGGGTTCTATAAGCTTTACCCGAACTGCAAGTCCGATGATGTTTCAAGGCTGGCTGGCACTGCACCTCACATTTTTCCATCACATCTTATTATTACCCATGAAAAACATCCATATCGTAGCCCCAAAGAGACGAACAATACATCCACACCCTCTCCGAAAAGAAAAAAAGAAGAAAAAAAAGGGAAAAAAGAAAAGGCAATAAACAGAATTTACCAGCTCGTGTTCAAACACTGCAAACCTAGATAATAATAGCTCAGCTACTTTCCCATCTCGGCCCATTAATATAGTGATAGTAGCGGTGGTGCTGGTGGTGCTGGTGGTGGGTGAGCTTGCATCTGATTGCAGATCAACTCTCATCTAAAGAAATAAGGCACGGAAAAAAAAGAAAAAAAGAAAAAAGAGCTCATTCGCACATTATGATAACCCACCTCCTTTTTCTTTTTTTTTTCCTTTTTTTTTTGTCGTCTCGAATGGAAGTTGGTTGTTGTTGTGAGTGTGGTATGTGTGCATACGGCTCAGTCAGCAGCACACAACCTCTCTTCCCCCCCAATCCCCAACAACAACATCAACATCAACAACATCATCAACAACAAACAACAAATCTGGCCCGGCCTGGCTGCCTGAGAACCGAAATGACATTTAAGGGAAAGGAAGTCATTCCGAATAACAACACCGTAGGTAGACAACCGCGGCCGACAGGCCCAAATTCGCAACCTTTTTTTTTTCTCTTCTCTTTACTTCCATCGTACCCGTTTGCCTGTGCCTGTGCCTGTGCCTGTGCCGGTCCGCCGCATGGTAGTATTCAGACTGCCCCTCCATTTTTCCATACCCGACTCTGTACGTACGTACGAGTAGAAAAAGGGGGAAGGAGGGTGGAAAAAGGGAACCAAAGGCCCCGAAGATTTGGGACCCGGCCCACTCACATCCGGTACAGTGAAGCGACGCCGCAAAACCCGGAGGCCCCGCCCGGTAGTATGATACTAATCCGGCAATTGCTTTTGTGGTGTGTGTGTGTGTGTGGTGGTGTTGTTTTCTTCGGCCCCCAAACAAGGCCCCGCCTTTGAGTTCGGAATGGAAAACATGATCATGATTGGTTTCTTCTCTCTACCCTCCTGAATTGAGATTGTCTTTGCGTCAGGGGAGAAAAAAGGTTGCGAGGTTGACCAGGTTGACCAATTGAATGAGAGGAACTAAAAACACCGACAGACCACCGAAAGGTACTAAAGCCCCTCACCCCCAGCGAGCTGGGAAATCGTGGCTGAGTCGATGCAAGCAAGATTTTTTTTTTTCTTATTCTTATTTTTTCTTGGGTGTATTTAGTATAGTGTGTCTGGAATGCGGCTTCATGATTTGTGAGAGCCATGTCTCAGTAAGACACCATCAACTTTGCTCCTTTACGAATAGGATTTCCAGCAGCAACAGAACTACCTGGAAGAGCGAAGGTTTTTTCTTTCTTGGTTGCAGGAGATGTTTTCAGCTGGGGGGGTATGCAATGTTGCACGTAACGTTTACCAGCTACCATTAACTACAAATGCTATGGTTACTTTTCCCGAGACTTTGCAGTTGCATGTGCTGGAATGAAGCAGGCTGGGTGGAGGTTGTTTGGGGCGGTGGTGATGATTCTTTGGTGTTGTGTTTCGTGAGGAATCAGAAAAATGAGCGAATGGTTCATCAACAGAGAGACCGGGCGTTGCGCAACGTGTGTTTTGTGCACCCCTGACCAGTGCCGGATATTCGTCATGTCAATTCAGCTTTGCTAGGAACTTGGGCTGAATTGCATTCACACAGCCATGCCTTGACAATGCATGTCTTCGACTGTGTGGGAAGATGTCAAGATTGATGTCGCGGATGAACGCGAGTGGAGATGCAATGCCAACACTGCTGAAGTGAAGCGTTCCAAAATCCCGGGGGTCTCCTTTCAGCGGGGAAAACCGCTGCGGCCGACGTCATACACCCCCACCTGCATGAGCTTCGAAGCTTTGGCCTCGGCAGAAAGATTTGTCACGATCCATCATCCCTCTTGCATCAGCCACACTTGACGTGCTGAACGAGATTGAGATTGCCATCCCATCCATGCAAACACCAACAAGCCACCATATTTGATGCTCAACTGAGCAACACCAATCTTTTTTTTCCCCGCCGGAACGCGGGTCGGCCGAAGGGTTCTTGTGTTCAGACGAACAGGCCCATTATTGAGACCGCTTCTCGCAGAGCCAAGAAATCCTTTTGGGAGGCCTGCAATTGCAATCATGCACTCATGCAACGCAGCAAATCAAGCAGAATTTCATGATTGCCATCGGCCGCAAAAATGTAAACGCGCCACAAAGGTTTCATTTTCAACAAAGATGGGTTTACCTGTATCAATCGGTGGTGGATCTGATGAACTGAACTTCAGTCATCTCATTTTCGATCGACCGCTGGTCAGACCGTCGGACCATTTTCCCCGCGGGGAAGCCCAAACACCGACCTACCTCATTCTAACCTTGTTTAGGGGGGGGGGGAGTAGCTGTTGACCAATTCCGGATATAGTTACAATGCTCGTAAAAAATGTGGTGTCTGAACATTGAGACCATGGATCTCAGGCTAGACTTTGGAACTACGTATAGGCTGGCTGGGTCTGGTCTTTTTCAAAACGCAGCAACAGCCACACACCCAGCATGGGCGACTTTCAAGATGCAGATGAAATGGGAAATCAAAAGCGGGGCGCCTGTATGGTTCCATGAACCATCGACATCTAAGAGGTAGTTTTCCAAACAGGTAATTATTCCACCTTAAGTTATGGATGTAGAGCGGCATATGATCGAGACTGAGGTAATCGCTTTGAGGGCCAAGGCATGTCTGTCAGTCCTACCTACGCCTTCCTGTAACCTTTCTTCCATAGAACCCCTCACATCATATCATACTATGATTTGATTTCAACTCTGGTTGAGCACAAATGATGTATGAGAATGACGAGGGCAATGGGACCTCGGTATCGAGCATCAAGCAGTGCACGTCTGCTGCACTATCCGTGCCGTCACGGTACTGATCTCTACAGTCTCCAAACTGAAACAGATTAACGATCAGCTTCTTTTGGCAGTTTCTCGTCAGGCCGATTTGGCGAGGACTCTAGCTATCATTTGTAGGCTCGGACTTTGATCCAGGGTCGGTATATGTACCAAAAGGTTGAGAAACCGAAACTCTTGCAAATTTTACTATTTCATTCACGGTCAATATGTCAAGGTTTGGGATGAGTCTGGGCTGGTCACTCTTGTTTACGTAACGTACTGAAATAAAACTTCACCTGATAGCACCAAAGTCTTGATTACAACGAGCCTCTGAATGGATATAACGTAAGTAGCATTCAGTTGTTAGAGCTTCCAACCTGCATCATGACGCAGACAGACCTCAAAAGGAGCATACCATGAAAATCATGAGTGCCACTCCACAGCAGTTCACGGCCTCCAAATTCAAGTAGGAATATGCGCGCAGCGGTACAGCCGTCATTCCGGGAGAGCAAACGGAACCTTCCGGCGGCGAAAGTCATATTCACCGCCTTACCTCTATGCATCGCAGCGGCACCAAAAGAGTACGAGCGGCCGACAGGTGGCATGTTTGGCGATTATATGACCCGCCAAAGAACCAGCAACGAAAAATAAAGTGGTTGGGAATAGACAGCAAAATACTGTGTTGGTTCCGAAACCTGCAAGACTGTCAATGTCGAAGGGGATTCTGCGGGCAGGTGTCACAACACAACCGCGACAAACACCCTTCCTTCGTCATCACACCCCAGCTCAAGATGCGCCAATAATAACAGCGGTGAAGAGATCATACTAATGTGGGTGGAAATGATACCTGCTATTTCTGCGCAGTGCATATGTAGGTAAGAGTTGAAGGGTGGCATGATCTCCCTCGAGTCATCCGTCGATTGAACCTTACTCTCTCCAAAACAAGCGCGATAGCCGAGGTTACAGTGGGCGTTTGTTATCCCTTGCCAAATTTTCCAACCCCCCTTGCATCTTTTTTTTTTTTACACAAAAGAGAGCAGCAAATCGTGGAATGTGGTTTTTGTTTGGCAACGGGCAGGGAAAAGACAAAAGCCCGCAAACGGCGCTGCTCAGCCAAGGAATTAATTAGAGTATAGGTAGGTATGATTGACGATCCGATCAAGCCTGTCGGACCGCCACAGACGGCCCGCGGATGACAGAGACCAACCAATCCCCAAGATGGCTTATCGCGAAAAGACAAACGGGCTCTGGCTAAGATCATATCATTGGGGGAGTGATTTGTCTCTTGGGATTTGTGTTGGGTGATTTCTCTTTTCTCTACTGCTGGTCTGATCGTTCACTGAATGATTTTCACCGCCAATCCTGCCAGTGGGAATCTGAACTTACAAGATGAAGATCCCCTCAACCGCGCAGCGGAGATAGTTCCGTACCCCAAAATGGGAATGACGCAATACCATTCGGTTGAGTGCATAGATACCAGAAGGGAAAAAAAAAAAAAAAAAAAAAAAAAAAAAAAAAAAAAAAAAAAAAAAATAAAAAAAAAAACCCCAAAACGGGAATGACAAATAAATGCAGGACGTTTGTGCGGGACGTGCGGAT
>MU864957.1:232598-287429 GCA_033576145.1 Cladorrhinum samala
AATTCTTATAACCCCCCAACCCCGCGGCGCTTTTTTTTGCCCGACCCCAAATTGTTTTTAACAACTACCCTTTTTTTTTTTTTTAACATTAACAAATTTTAAAAAAAAAAAAAAAAAAAAAAAAAAAAAAAAAAAAAAAAAAAAAGAATAGAAAAAACAGCGCCACAACGGGAATGCCACATCTCTGCAGGACGTTTCTGCAGGACGTGCAGATTTGAATCGAAGAATAACCCGGAACGCAAGGGGGAAGGAATCCGGATACCAAAGTATCCGCGTGCAACGTCGGGCATCCTGGCGGCGTTAATAAATGGCAGGGCGTGTGGATTATGGATGCAAAATGAATGCGAGGGCGTGTGCTGTCACTGCAGTGTGTGTCGTTTGTTTATTTTCAAAACCCCAGATTTCGTTTGATCCTGATTGGCTTATCTTGCCGCGTTTTGGGGTCCAGCTACTAAATTTGAACGAGTTTCTGTTCTGGTACGCATCTTTGATTGGTTGCCAAGACGCGGATATCGAGATTGCCGCGCGATCGATCGGGTAGTGTAATTAACCGTTTTTAAATTAGGGCGCTAAACCACCTGAAATTCTCTTGCCGTAGCCGCCCGCTGACCCGCGGGTTATGCTTGCTTTGGCGCTAATGCGGCCGTTGCAACTTGCATCCGACATACGCAGTATCCGCAATTGATACGTGTTTGTCTTTTTGTTGTTTGCTACTTTGCAACATTCGGAGATTTTTGTTGGGAATCAGGATGGGGCATCAGGATGGGGCATCAGGACGGGAAGAGCGGGCGATCAAGCGGGTGGTCAGATTGAACCCCTGCCTCCCTTCCCCAACCCTGGTCCCCCAAAAAAAGCAGGGATTGCTTTCCTGGTCAAAGCTTCTGTTGCTCACAGAGACAGTTGACTCGTTTTTTTGTTTACTTGCCTCATTCAGATAGAGAGTAAAAGATGTGCCGAACGAATTGGAAGTTTGGTGTCGAATATGATACTATGGAACTTGCAACCAGCTGCTAGAAATAGTGTTTGGCTGGCAGCGGTCCAAAGCGAGGACTAGAGGAAGAAACCGGTGCAGCGCCGGATCATGGCCAGCGCTTGCAACCTCTTGTTATATGAGAATTGAAAGAGTCGGACATGAAGAGAGTTTTGTCGTGGCGAGACCGTTAAAGAAAAATTGAAATAACTACATTGGGAGTAAGCCCAAGAAAGCAAAAAAAAAAAAAAAAAAAAAAAAAAAAACCAAGGCAATGTGGCGGAAATGTTGGGTGGCGTTGTCGCTCTTCCCTTAATTCTTTGATTTTCTATATTTGACAAAACGTTGACATACGATGATGGTTTTTTGTTTTGTTTGGGGGGTCTACTTGACTCCCTCAGGATTGCTCGGCTGCGTCCGAACAGTATGTCGAGGCATACGGGTAAGAAAAGGAAGCCTGGGGATCACGGAATAGGTATCTGGAGCAGCCCGACTCAGATCATAGTGACGACGAACTAGTATTAGACTATCGCGAGCATAAAGATTCTCGCCGTGACTAAACCGCCCTGGCGTGGCCATGAGCTACACACTGCTAAGCTAATCCCACGCAAAAACCCAAAGAAATGCGCAAGAGATGTAGAAAATGGCGCTGTGTATACCCCATTTGTACCTTACTTAGTCACTCTCATCAGTGTCCGACATTTGATCCAAGCTGTCTTCCCATGCTTCCGCCTCCGCATTCTCTTTTTCGAGGAGCTTATTAAACGCGTGGTTCAACGCCACGGCTGAAGTTACCATTTCATCAAGATACGGAGGCTGATAGGTACCCAACTTGGTAAGAGACCTGCATTAGGGGACAAAACACACACACAAAAGTTTCAAAAATGGGGGGATACCACAAAAGTCACTGAAGGCCCCATGATTTCCCCAGAATGCGGTGCGTTCCAGCGACTCGGTTGGGCAGATGAGTAGGAGGGTTATTTGGCAGTTGTTGAGTGGCTCCGCCTGAACCTCTTCAGGTTGCATGGTGAACTCGTGAAATTCCCAATTTTGCTCAATCCGAATGATATAACCGAGTCGCTTCTTGATATCTTCATCAGTAACTGTGGACAGATCACGATCCAGAGGTTTCGAGGTGATTGTTGTGAGCCGTGGGGAACGACGGATTACCGCGTTAACCCGCTCAGTGAGCTCGCTGATAATGCTGTGCGGCAATGTGTGAGCGACTCCTGGATCTCTAGTATTCAAGAGAGCACATAAATAGGCATCCAGGATCAGGCGCTTATCCTTCTATCGCGTATTTCTCTCAGCCTCGTCGTGCTTGTTCAATTCCATCTGGTCACTCTATTCGGAAATATCGCTGGACCTATCAACTCGACGTGACTTTGGAGGTGGCTGGGAGGTTATGGTCATGTTTTTGGACAAGTTTTTATAGTACCAGTCTTATTTCGTGCCCGTGTGGGTGAGAACTACAGATATCTATTAGATATCGCTCTCTGCGTACCCTACGGCGCCTTCCCCAGATAGCAGGACTTACACATCTTGGTCAATAATAGCATAGGCATCAGGCTACTGATAGATTTTGTAAACTCCCATCCATACGGATCCATCAGAGACATGTCGGAGAGCAAGTTGAATGGGGTATTGACCAGCGTGGCGATATTATAGTGATCACTGAACTTATTTGACTCCCAGTGGCGGTTGGATGGGCTGGCGTACAGAGAATACACCTTTTTCCACAATTTTTCAATGGTTTTTATAAGCCGTAGACGGTCGCCGATATCATCAGGAATGATCGGGGGCACTGGGGGGGTTAGGTGGTCTGCCATTTTCGGTATGGTGATGGATGGTAAAGATCCAGGTTCAGTCGTTGTTCGTTTCGAGTTTTTCTGTTGACTGAGTGAGGCAAAATGAATTGGAATTTGATGGCCTGGGTAGGGAAGATTTGTTTGCCGCTAAATCGCTGTCTGTGAATTTCCGCCTTCTGCGCAAACAGATTGTCAGTTACCAACGGAGGGCCTGCTTGCAGGCGTATAGAAAGAACCATCCATGTCTACCAATAAATTACAAACATGCTTTATTACACACTTTTCACGGTGTGCTACAGGTTTTACACATGGTGTGCTAGAGCTGTCTGCATGTGTGCCAAATTTGTTTCCACATGTATGTTAAAGTTTTCTATATGTATGCCAAGGTTATTTGTATGAATGTCAAATGTGTTGTGCTGTACATGTATGCTAGACTTTTGTTGTGTGTAAATATGTCATCCTTTCTCTGAAACTTACCTGAAAACAAACAAGTTTGTGGCTCAGCCTCGCCGTCGGAGGACTGAGATCTTGACCGGCATCCTGAATTGCTTTGGCTATGAATAAGGCTCTGATCAGCTAGAGGTCTCGGATCTCGGAGTGGTGCCTTTACAATGGAGATGATGCACTTGTCTTGAGGACTTTTTTTTTTTTTTTTTTTTTTTTTTTTTTGTACGTCTTCTGTGATGTGAATGGGATGAAGTTTGTTCATATAAAGCCAACTATTGGAAGGGTGGGCTTTTTGAAACTCCTACGAGAATGCATCATGAGAAACATGAAGGGAATCATCACTTTTGATAAGATCACCAAAAATTAAGAGAACAAGTAGAATAGTACGAAAAGAAAAAGACACTGATGATCCATTTCTAGTGCTCTCTCTCAATTGCAAGATTCTTCCCCTCTACTTCATACATTACTAGTGCTATGACGAAGGAAAGGATCCTTGTCCCGGAGTAATCCCATCAGATTATGCGCAAGGAGAGATGAAGAACATGGGCGCCAGGCAATAAGTGATCCTGTCCGCTCCCAGCATCAACCACGATAACCCGCAATGCCCAAGCCATGCCCAATCCGCGAAACTGATCTCAATGCCATCAAGTCATGCCACTTTCCTCATACCCTTCTACACATGTCCTCCTCCCAATTTTCACCAAAACCATGCCCATAAAATGCCTAGTCATTTCCGTATGTACCCCCTGGCCCAACCTCCAGAACGCCTCTCTAGAAGGAAAAAAAAAAAGA
Organism: Cladorrhinum samala; assembly: GCA_033576145.1. Taxonomy (NCBI): domain Eukaryota; kingdom Fungi; phylum Ascomycota; class Sordariomycetes; order Sordariales; family Podosporaceae; genus Cladorrhinum; species Cladorrhinum samala. The sequence continues at coordinate 236,616 of MU864957.1, forward strand.
ACCTCCCTCACAAAATACCGCAAGTGGTTTATTCGAATGATTTCGACACGTATCCTGAAGGCAAGACATCAAAGTATGCTTCGGAAAGAAGTTTTGGTTTGCGATGTGTGGATTCGAGGGGGGAAAAGAGTGAACACAGTGCGAGCCCGTAGCGACACCCGGCGCCGCAGCCTGTGGTTCGCTTGTTGATAATTCTCTAGTAGCCAGCAGCACGCGCGGGCTGGCGTTGCGGCCCAGTCATGAACTGATGATCCATTTTCGAACGGGCAGGTGCCTAGCGATACCCGTTGTTGTGGTTCAGGTGCTGGGGGTAGTCCTCGAAGTAGGGGTGGTTGCAAGCTTGCTTGGCAGAGATGCGGCCGGCGGGGTCGTAGACGAGCATCATCTCGAGCAGGTCGAGACCGGTGTCATCAAGGTTCTGGCAGAGGGGCTGGGACTGATCGCGGATCCACTTGGGGAAGGAAGCCTTGAAGTCAGGGTACGAAGTAACACCGGGCCAGACGTCCTCGGTAGGGGTACCAAGCAAGCTGTGGAAAAAAAAAAAAAAAGACAAAGCGTTAGCCTCAATCCAATATATTCAGAATAAAATATGAACAGAAAAATAAAACCTACCGGAAAATCTTGAAGATCTCGTCAATCTCGGAATCGCCCGGGAACAAGGGCTTGCGCGTGCACATCTCGGCAAAGATACATCCCACAGACCACATGTCTACACCGGTCGAGTACTGGCGACCGCCAAGCAGGATCTCGGGAGCGCGATACCAGAGAGTGACGACCTCGTGGGTGTAGGTGCGCAGGGGAACGCCGAAAGCGCGGGCGAGACCGAAATCGGCGAGCTTCAGGTTGCCTTCGCGGTCGATCAGCAGGTTCTGCGGCTTGAGATCGCGGTGCAGGACGCGGTGGCTGTGGCAGTATCTGACGCCCTCGCAGAGCTGGCTCATGAACTTCTTGATGATGGCGTCGCCAAGACCCAGGCGGTGGAGCTCGACGCCAGTGCCCTCGGGGAGGGCCTTGCCTCTGCCACCATCACTAACGGGGAGAGCCTCCATGTACTTTTTCAAATCGAGGTCGAGGAACTCGAAAACCAGGTAGAGTTTGTGGCCGTCGGCGTGGACAATGTTGAACAGGCGCACAATGTTGGGGTCGCGCATCTCCTTGAGGAGCGAGATCTCGCGGATGGCGGTCGACGGGACGCCCTCATCCTCGGCCTCGAGGCGGATCTTCTTGAGGGCGACAATGCGACCGCCATTGTTGAGGTCGCGGGCCTTGTAGACGACACCGTAGGTACCTGGCAGTTTGAAGCGAGTTAGCACGATCAAGACGGTGAGCGAGGACAAGGACATACCCTCGCCAATCTTTTCGAGTTTCTGGTAATTATCCATTGTTGTTAGTCGGTTACTGTTGGTGCGGTGATTTTTGTGTTGTTGTTTGTCTCTTTCGCAAAAAGAGCTTTTGCTCCCGCGGTGTGGCAGCGCGGGGAGGGAGGACGAGGTGTTCGCAGGCGGTGATCGAGGGGCAAGCGATGCCGAGACAAAACAAAATAGCGGCCCAAAAAGTCAGGGGCCCTGGAAGGAGAGGGAAAACGGAAATAAGTTGATTTGTTATTCGTCGTTCGCCATGGATCGACTCACTTTGGTATTGTCGGGTTGGCCGTCGCCGTCGTCGCAAAGCCGCAGCGGTTGGTGGTTGGTCGCGGTGGGTGGGGGGTGCTGGTGGAAGAGGGAGAAGCTGGAAAAGTTTGGGAAGCCGCAAAGTCCAAATTCGGGTGCAAAGTTGGTCAACAAATCGGCAGCCACAGAAACCGATCTTCGAACGACGCGACCGCTGGAAACAAAAGACCGCGTCGAGGCCGGCACATGGCGGCGCCCCACCCTCTCCCCCTCCCAAGCCAAAACCACTCAGCCATTGGCGCGGGACATTCCACTGCATGGAGGTTCCTGCAGCGGCAATTCACCCACTCAACCTGCCGCAGCTGACAGCCGGTGGGCCCACAGCACAAGGGAACAGCAGTGACGAGGGGCAATCAACCGCCTTTTTTTCTGCTTGGCTGAGTGGCACCACCTAAACTGCCCCTCCACTCCAAACCGTCAATACCTGAGATCCCAGATATGACTGTCAACATTAAAGAATTGGATGCTCACGAGCAGCCTTCAGACGAGCTGCGCGCCACCTGGAAGGCATTCTCGCGAACCGAACAGAAGGACCTGCTCAGCAGCGGCGAGATTGACGATCTGCAGTGCCCCGAAAAGACCGCCGAGTTCCGTCTTGCGGGGACCATTCCCGCCGACACTCTGAACCGTTCCTTCAGACATGTCCGTCCCGACGATGGCCCCGAGATTCGGGTGGAGAAGGATGCCCCAATCTACTACCACCCTCTCCTCCCAGGTGGGTGAAGAAGGAATCCACTCGGCCGCCCGAATGACTTGTACGGTGCTCATGCTCTTCCAGGTCTTCTCGTGCTGCCGTCGCTCGTGCCCCCAGAAGTCCAAAAGATCCTCGTCCGATATCTCGTCCACCGCGACCTGAGCCACCCGGCGCATCAAACCAACCTTCATCTCCACTATGACCTTCCATATCCAGAAGAGAGCGCCTCCTTCTTCTCCTACCCGCCGTCATCGCCCGTCACCTTCACCCCCAAGGACCCCACCGTCCACAAACCCCTAAACATCAAGCAGGTCCTCGAGCGCCGGCTTCACTGGGTGACCCTCGGCGGGCAGTATGACTGGACCAACCGCATCTACCCCGGTGAACTCCCTCCCCAGTTCCCCGTCGATGTCGCCTCCTTTCTCGAGACGCTCTTCCCAGAAACCAAGGCCCAAGCGGCCATTGTCAACTTTTACACGCCCGGCGATACCATGATGATGCACCGCGACGTCTCGGAGGAGACCGATAAAGGCCTGGTATCGCTCAGTTTTGGGTGCGACTCGCTGTTCATGATTGCGCCCAACGACGTGGGCAAAATGACGGACGAGGAAAAGAAGGCCGCCGGGTTCGGGAACGGGGAGAAGGAGTTCTTGTTGCTGAGGCTCAGGTCAGGGGACGCCATCTACATGACCAAGGAGTCGAGGTTTGCATGGCATGGCGTGCCCAAGGTGATGAAGGGGACATGTCCCGACTATTTGGAAGATTGGCCCGCGGAGGAGGAGGATGGGGGATATGAGGAGTGGAGGGGGTGGATGAAGAATAAGCGGATTAACCTCAACGTGAGGCAGATGAGGGATTAAAGTCTCGAGGGAGCTAAAACCATGGGAAAGGGTTTTCCCGTTTACCTATGATGACTGGGTGGTAGCAGACTCTGGTTATCGACTCGTGCGTAATTGTGCCGCTCACGTTGTGGCTGCTCGATACACAGCCGAGCTTGTACGGTACATCCATTCCTGTGACTCAACACTTTGGTCAGCAACCGTTACCGGAGTCGTTATCGGATGACACTCGGAGCAAGATTCCCCATCAACCCCCCCCCCCCCCCTCTCCGGTGAAGTGATTCCCCAACCGCAGAACATCTTTTATTGTCCATCATGGAACCCGATATCATCCTACCTTCGTTTCTCCATCAAGGTAACCATAACCGAGCGCTCATCCAGCTGCAGCCCTCCCCTTAGCCCGCGCCTTTTCTTAACAAAGGGAGGGTTAAAGGTATCAAATAATAAAGTTTTGACGAAACGGTTTAACTCTAAACACCAAGCCAGAGCCTTTTCCATCATTCCCATCTCCGGTATCATCAGTTCACCAACTCATACACACACACAAATTCGTTAAGCTGTTATCAAAACAAACACCAACCACATTATACACATATATAATGTGTCAACTACAATACCACCACCCAATCGCCTGCGGCCGCAACAACGACTGCCCTGCCACGCTCCACCCGGAACCCTCGCTGATCAGGTGTCCCCTCGCCGAGCTGATGCGGCCCGGCTCCTTAAAAAGCCGATGTTGGGAGCTGGACAGGCCTTGTTCCGCCGCTCGGCGCGGTCCTAACCTGACGGAAGCGTCCGAGGAGGCCAAAGAAAGGGCCAGGGACAGGTGCAAGGTTTGTTGTCATCAGTTCCGGACAATTGACTCGTACGAGGAAGGAGAAGGAGGAGGAGGAGGTTACGGCAGTGATGGAGGCTCTGGGCCGAGGTCGGGATTCAAGAGGGAATTGGGGTTGACGATGACGATGGGGAGAAAGAAGAAAAAGGGTTTGGAAAAGGTTGTAAAGAGTTTGAGAAGGAGTGGAAGTAAGGGTGGGAGTTGTGAGGAGGGACAAGGAAAAAGGGGGGAAAGGGAGAGGGAGATAGGATTGGGAGGAGAAGAAGAAGGACGACTAGAAGAAGGAAGAGGAGGACGAGGCAAGGATTGGAACTTGGAGGGGGGGAGGAGAGCGAGTTTTGATGAAGGTTTGGAGAGGTTTATGGATGGGAATGTTGGGAGGTGGTAGTTTTGCGTCTCGGAACTTGAATGACTGTTCCTCAAGAAATTCTAACTGCGTCATGGAAAAAAAGACTCTCAGGAGAGGAAAGAAAATAGAAAAAGGACCAAAAATGAATGCTTATCTCTTCAGGCAACAGATAACTTGACCGACCCAGGGATCGAACCTGGCACCTTTTGTGTGTGAGACAAACGTGATAACCACTACACCAGCCGGCCGATGTTCTTCTAGTGTCAGATTTGCTGTCCATGTAAACGTCTGTTTCGGTTGGGTTGGAACGTTGTGTTGAGTAGACCTGGGGGGGGGGGGTCAACCCCTTTGTGGTAATTTCTACTGTCTTTTTTGAATATTTTGTATTTTTATCTTCCAGAAGAAGGACTAAAAAAAAAAAAAAAAAAAAAAAAAAAAAAAAAAATTAGCTATGGAAAATAATCCTGTTTGTTTCGAGTTAAATTGGTTAGACCTACACTACTGCTGCATCTCAGTTCTCTGGTGAGACGGAAGACATAGACGGAAACTGGTGGCTGTGAGCCTGAGGCAGTGGTTCTTGGCCAGCTCCGTTGTGACCAGCTGAAGTAGAGTCTGGAGTCGTGTTTCGACCTGTCACCATCATCAACAATGTCGATGTAAACCCGAAGAGCGACTGCCGGTCGGAGCTCCGGGATTCTCTTCAAGGCTTCGCGTATCCGGGGGTGCGTCGCATCGTAAGTGTTTGCTGTTGGAAACATGTCGACAGGATATAACCCTTGCTCATCCAAAAGGTAGTGGTCCCAGGAATCTGTAATGTCCCTGGGAGCCGGGTGGGCAAGAATCTTCAGCCACTGGTATTTGATGTGCATGGTGCAGAGGTATTCGCAGAGCGCCCGCTCGCAGTCTGGGCATGAATTGCCGAACAGAGCCTGCTTGGGCCACCCGGCGCGGCATGATTTGGCATGCTGCGCGCCGGATTTCCAAGGGCGGACGAATCCCGGGGCTTCGCTGGGGATTCTCCAGAGCATCTCCAGCATGCCTATCTGGCCCCGATCATCGTGTGGAATTACCTTGAGCATTCGGTTGATACTCTTGAGAAATTTCGCCATCTGCGGTGTCAGCGAGGCCCTGTCAACCCGGACGTAAAAGTTTACATGATTGTATATCATGAAGGCGGTCTTCAGCTTTGAGGCTGGCTCACGCAGCCACAACGCCCTGCGAAGCTCTAGAAAGCTGTTGAAGACGTCGCTCTCGAAGGCGATTGTCGTCCTCGACAGAATGTGGTCCATGTTTTGTTCCCGATTCCAATTGTCTATGACCGGGTTGATCGGGATAGTATCCTCTGGTGAAATCCAGTTGCAAAATGAGGTCTCTCGAAACTGGCCCAAGTACCCGCAATCAAAAGTTACCCCTCTGGCTTCACTACACACTTGGGCTAGAGGCGGAGTTCTTTCGTGGGTGTGAACATCACGCGGGGGAAAACGGAAATTAGAGCTATCGAAAAGCACAAGGCACCGGGGGTAGGATGCCATGTTCATGACCGCGAACCTCCAGACCATCAACCTCAGCTCTGTCGGAAGGCACGGGAACTTGTGGAGATTAGGTGGCGATCCAAGGTTAACAATGGAGGTCCCTCCTCTGAGGAGGTGCTGATGATCTTGTGGAACAAGCGCCTCGATGATGGAATCCGCGATGGGGCCAGGAAAGAAAGAGGAACGAACGACCTCTTGAATGATACAAATCGATGCCTTGGTAAGTTTCTCAGCTGTAGATTCCAACGGCGCCTGGAGTGTCTCTAAATGCTCAGAGGGGCACATGCGCAACTAGTGATATGCGTCCATGGTTTGTTTCGAGGATACCATGCAGAGAGTATTGCATCAGGGGGGAGAGAGACACAGACAGAGAGAGAGAGAGCTAAGTGTTAAGTGTTCAACTAGGTACTATAAGTATACATAACCGGATAAGGAGGTACTCGTCATGTTTCAGACGTGTGAAACCCCTCTTCATGCATCATGATAAGAGAGTCCGAATCCGTGACTTGTCATTGGTCGTACAAATGATCATCATCACCATCGTGACTGCTGCGCCTCATTCTAGCTTCCATCCCACTTTGTTGATTTATTTATCAAAAAACACCACCTTTTGCCCCCCCATACCTTACAATCTCAATCCCAAAAATACCCAAATCAACAAATTCAATTTTGATATTATCGCCAGAAAAAATAAAATGTCTTCCACAAATCCAATCCCGATTCCAATCCCAATCCCCTCACCATCCCTCCCAATCACATGCGGACCCCGTTCCTCAACCTCCTCCTTCCCCCTCCCAACAGACTCAGGTTACGCATCCCGCACCCAAAGTGCCCAAGTCTCCCCGGACCGCTTCCCCCGCTCCAAAATCCACCTCGACACGGCCGACCCCCCGCCGCCTCAGCATGTGCCCTCGTCCCCGCTTCCCGGCCGGCAGGACCTCCTCGCCTTCCGCATCGACCCCGACGCCAGAACCCTCGCGCGGTACAGGGAGATCCTCCCGGAGATGCAGGTGCTGATCCAGCGACACGTGCAGGCGGCGGCGGCGGCGGCGTCCCAGGGCCCGGGGGGCATGCTGGCTGCGGCGCTCCTACCGCTGGCAGGGGTGGTGCAAAGAAAATCGAAACGCGGAAGGCACTGGCAGCAGCGGTCGTCGCCGGCCCCGCCGCCAATGGCGATACGGTTGATGGTCGTCGGGAGGACGGCGGAGAGCGCGAAACCCACGATTGTGGTTTTTTTCGGCGGCGAGCCGGCCCAGACGAAGGCGCTGGAAGGGTTGATGAAGCAGCCCGTCATGAAGGGGCTCTGCTGCCCCGACGATGGGACGATCATCGCTGCCAGGTTTGAGGTTTTGGTTATTGGCGACCCGCCGAGGAAGCGGTACAGCCACGGCCAGGAAGGCGGGGCCATGGTTGTCTGGGATGGGGGCCTGATGAGGGGTAAGGGAGCGGTTACGTACTGCGGAATGAGGATTAGGTTGGGGGTTGGTGAGGAAAAGACGGCCGTGGCTACGCTTGGGGGTTTGATCAAGCTGGTTGGACAAGATGGAGAGGTCAAGGTTGTGGGGATGACGGCCGGGCATGTGCTCGAGGGGTTGTTTTATGATGACGACGAGGAGGAGGAGGATGAGGAGGACGAGGCGGAGGAGGAACAGGAGGAGGGTTTGGAATATTGGTTCGATCAGGAAGAGTCAAGTGGTATTCGGGATTCAAAGAGAACACCGTCGACTCGCATCCTGGGACAGCTGCTATATCCCAGAATTCCAAGAGAATCTGAGGAAGAGGAGGAGGAGGAGGAGGAGGAGGAGGAGGAGGAGGAGGAGGAGGGCGGCACCGATGACTTCATCCCCGCCAGAGATTGGGCGTTATTCGAGATGAACAGCACTGTCAAGCTGAAGCCCAACATCTTCCGGTTAGCTGATCCAGCTCTCGAACCAAACACCTTTCAAAGGCAGCAGGGGCAAGAGATGCGAGTAGCTCCCCCGGGCAGCTTCCCCTCTCTCAGCTTCATCGAGGTTGTCATGATCAGCCAGTGCCATGAGCCACGAGGCGTCAAACTGGGACATCTATCTCACCTACCAGGTGGCTTCATGCTCGACCCCGAGAAAGGATTCGTGGAGGCGTATTTGTTGAAGCTTGACGATGGTGAGGGTGAGTATAAGATCACAATTTTCTTTCTTGACAGCCAGCTCATACTGATACCCATGTGCCATTCCAGAAATCCAAGATGGAGATTCCGGCGCCTGGATTGTCAACCCCATCTCCAAAGAGGTTTACGGCCACGTGGCAGCAACAGACTACACGGGTGATGCCTATGTCATTCCTCTTCACGCAACCTTTGAAGACATCAAACACGAGCTCGGCGTGAGGTCCGTCGCGTTGCCCACCACCTCAGACCTGCTGAATATCGCCCTGCAGGCAACTACTACCGCCGCCACCGCGCCCGCGGCCGATGATGTTTTCCAAAGACAAACCAGAATTAGCAGAGGCTTGGAAATCCTGACAGCACGGGAATCCTCCAGAAATCGTGACTTGTCCGAATTGTTATCGCTATATGATAGGAGCTGTTTTGATACAAAAAGACTTGACATCGTTGGCAGCGATAGGGACTCGGGGTACTGCTCGCTCGGGACTCCAGTACGGTTGAGTTTTGTTGAGAACTGCCACACAGGGACGGAGGATTCTGACGAGGACGAATATAGGGCTTGGTGAGAGGAAGAGGGGGGGGGGGGGGATACATGATTGAATTGACCTGAATACCCCAGTTCGAACAAGTGCCTGCTGTTGACCGTCCCTGTGTCGCTGTGCTTCTCCAATCACTTTGTGATGTTTGCCCTAGGTACTCAAGATGCCCATTTTCTTCAATTGCCTCTCTAGACGTATCCAAGACATAGTGGACTGTTGAACTCAAATCAGGAGTAAGCGAGTGATCATAATCTACGGGGTCGAAATCCAACCACAGTCCTGCTGAAGATATACGGGACAAAAACTCACTTTTGAGAATTTTGTCACCGAACCATTCGTGTATAGGTAGGTATCTTGCCACCGTGATGTATTGCACGCAGAGGGCGGAATGGAACCTTGCACAAGTGAATAAGCGAGACAGAGAGTCCTACAAACTCTGACACTACTGGAAATCAAAATCAATTTGAAGTACACAAGGAGTGATACTCGGTCATACTGACATCCTGGTTCTTCAACCTCGCACACCTACATTCCCTCCACCACACCTACATCGCCCCCTTGCCGCCAGCATCAATATCCTCCCCCACGATGGGCAACGCCTCCTCATTGCCCGAATACGTGAATTTCCAGGTCTCAGCGGCAGAACCCCTCGGCCTCATCTCAACCTTGACATCCACATCAAGAATAGGGAACTGCGCAGCGGCGGGCGACTTCCCCCACGCTCCATCTCCCCAACCCCCGGAAGCAGGCACGAGGTCAAACTGGAGCACCATCATGGCGGCGAGCGCCATGATCTCGTTGCTGGCGAAATGCCTCCCCGGACACAGGACGTGGCCGCCGCCGAAGCCGCGGAAAGCGGTGCGGTTCCACTTCTTTTGCGGCGCGAACCGGAGGTGATCAAACTCGGCGGCGGTGGGGCCCCACTGGTCGGTATCGTAGTGCTGCACGGTCGACGGGATCATCAGCATCCCGCCCTTCTTGAGGAGGATGCGGCCGTCGAGAAGCACGTCCTCGAGCACCATCTTGAAGCTGGAGCTGAGGGAGCGGTACCGGAGCGTCTCCTGGAACACGCTCAGGAGGATCGGGCAGGCCGACTTGATGCGTGCCAGGTCGACAGAGTTTACAGGTACTCTGCTACCGCCGTCGTCGGGGCCTTCCTCGACTCCCCTCGTCACCAGCGCCGAGACCTCGGCCCGGACGTCGGCGAGGACTTTATCGTCTGAAAAGATGTGGTAAAGAACCCAGAAGCACGCCGCGGTCGAGCTGGCGACGACGGCGAAGGCGTTGCCCAGCTCCCCGCGCCCGAGGTCCTCGCTGCTGAACCCCCAGCCTGCGTGGTGCTCGACGCGGCGCTTCACGAGCCCGGACCCGGTCTCGTAGCCGGCCTTGTTCATGTACTCGATCAGCGCGCCCGCGACCTTCTCTCTGGCCTCGAACAGGTCGCGGAAGAAGAGCTCGGGCCTGGGGAACAGCCCGAAGAGCAAAAAGTTTGGCTCAAACTTTAGCCAGGCCTCGGTGACCCCCCGTTCCCGGAAGGGGTTCTGCGGTCCGAAGACAGCGTCGGTCGTGGCGGCCACCATGATCCGGCGGGTCCACTCCCACAGGCTCACCTCGCTCGCTGCCGCCGCCCCCGCCCCCGCCCCCGCGCCGGCGAGCCTCATCCGCCCGAGCTCGGCCGCGAACGCTTCGATGGCTTTCCGGCTCATGGCGTCGAGGTCGGGCCCGGGCGACATGACGGGAATGATGCGCTTCGGCCAGGTGAGGCTGAAACTGTCCTCCTTGGTGAGGTCGGCGTGCATGGTGTCGATGGCGGACTTGCTGAGGCCCAGGGGCTTGCCGGCGTTGGCGGCGACGGCCGCGAAGCTGACGGTGCGCCACTGCTTTTGGACCGCGGGGATGAGGTCGGTCGAGTTGACAATGTACATGCGGCCAAAGGGCAACCGCAGCGTGTAGATTGGGAGGTTATATTCATTTCTTTATTTTTTCATTTTTTATTTTTTCAATGCGACTCGTGTCAGTTCCCGACGATCATGCGAGGACAAAAGTAAGGTAAGGTAGATAGGGTAGGGTGGGTGTGCACCTCAAGTGGATGTGGAATTTGTGTTTTTCCTTGATCATGCGGATGAAGGGTCCCAGGAAGGGGAGATGCGTCTCGATGGCGGGCGGTTCCCTCGCGTCCTGGGTGATGCGGAGGTAGAACCTGAGGAAGAGGTACGTGGCGACGAGCCCTCCGAAGACGACGCTGAGAATCGGTGCCATGTTTTTTTTTACATTTAAACAAAAGTGATGATGATGGAATTCGGTGATGCTTTTCTGACGCGTTGGGTTTTCCTTTGATGGTGATGGTGATGGTGGTGATGATGAGATGAAGCTGAAATATGGTTGTGTGACGCACTGTACGGACGGCAAGAGATGATACGTGCTCGGGCTCGGCAGGTCCAGGCTCCTGTGGACCAATCAGCTCATCAAAACACACAAGCTGTTCACTTATTGGTCATTAACATGACTCAAGATAAACACAAATAAAATTGCCGAGACCCCTGACTGCGCCGCTTTATACCTTAGGTGGTGTCGAAGTAGGTAAGTAGGTATTACATCCTGTATAGGCATTGGACTTTGACCACAGAAAATCAAGCGATGGAGGCAAGTGAATGGAGAGCCTCAGATATGTAATTTGCAAATCAACCATCATTTCACATAAAGTGTAACCTCTATCTAGGTAGGTACCTAAGTACACAAAACGGAATCCTCCTACCCAACTCGCCAAACAAACGTAGGTAAGAATAAGCCTCTAAAATCAACAAAAGAAGTCTCCATAATCGACCATCCTCCTTCTTTCCGTTCTTCAAGACCCATCCAGCCCCCCTGGCCCCTATTCAGACTTGGAGAGACTGGTGACGCCTCTCAAAGTGTTTTGCCGCAAAAAGAAAGATGTATTGAAAAAAAAAAGCCATGATATTACCTGCTCTTCTCCTAAGCATCCTGGGCTTCGTTCCCAAGACCGCGAGCGCACGGCGCGGCAATGTTTGTGCACCCGCGAGAGGGGGCGGTGTAGCCTCTGGCGGCAAGGTCACCCTCGCGCTTGTCAACCTCGACAGCGACAGCGGCTCCGGCATCGGCCCTGGCCTCGAGAACCGTCTTTTTGCAAACGATGCCGTCCGTGTAGTACGTGCACTGCCCTTCGGCGGGGGCAGCGTAGCCCCTCGCGGCAAGCTCGGCGGCGGTTATGGCGGGATTCTCGGCGATGGCGGCCTGAAAGTTGGCCTCGCGCTTGGAAACGTCGGCTTCGGCCGCGAGATCGCGAGCGCAGATTATATCGAATCTCCAATATGCGCAATTTTGTTTCCCGCCCGGGGGGCGATACACTTCTGTAGTAGCATCGCCGTCGGCCTGGTACTCTTCCGTCGTAAGCGGAGGCTCAGTGACAGGAGTGGCAGGAAGCGCGAGAACCGCGGGACCAGCAGCGGCCAAGATGATGGCGGCGAGCGTAAACTTCATCGTGAAAGGATGGCTTTGGTTTGTTTGTTGAGCTGAAAAGTGTTCAGAACTTCGGTTTTCCAAAAGAGGAGAAGAGAGTAAGGGAGTAGTGGTAGTAGCAGTAGAGAAGTTGCAAGAGTGTGTTGTGTCTGCTGTCTGTCTCTGAAGATGAAATGCCTCTTGGATGGGAGGCATCTGAACCTTTTATAGATGTTTTTCGACAGCAAAAATGATGGCTCCGAGCCTGCCTCTTCACGCGTCTCGATTGCCATGGTGCCAATGCCTCTCATCAGAAGAGACCCGCACGGAGATACCTACCTATCAAGATGATACTCCGGCTCCACCTGGCGATGCTACCACTGACAGCAATCATCATGAACATCCCGTTGTGGTCTATCACGGTGTCTCGAGGCGGCGGCCTGAAACGAACAGGGAGCTCGCATTGAAAGCAGGCCATCCGTCTGGCCGAGAAGTGTCTCATTCGTCTGGCGTGTACAGGTACACAATATCGTGCACGTTAACTAGGCAAGGTACCTAGGTGGTGCAATCTCAGCGTGGGGGTCAAGCTCGGAACTTCAGCCGTGTTTTGTGACGTTCTGGAATCTAGCAGCGGGCGACTAGGCACCTTACTGTCTCATATTAGAAGCAATACTACGCGAAATCATCAGATTTGGAAGCCAAGAGTAACCAAATCACTCGGCCGAGTTCGGGTCGTAGGGCCGATGATATAGTGTATATATGCCGTCGGGATCTTCATGTAAGCCTCGCTTACACGATAATCCCACACAGTCCAGCCTTGCAGACGGGGCCCTGCTAATATTTGAAAGGGGATTCGAAATCCGAGAGTTACTGCCTTGAGGAAGCCATCTGACCGGCAGTGCCTGTGCAACGACATGATTCGTTCTTTTTCTATACAAGTTTGCCGCCGCCATCATGCATGTCTTGCGTACGTGCCGAAGACGATGGACGAGGGTAGTCTTTTCAGAGCAAATCTAACCCCTTTTCAGGGTACCCCACTGGCGAGATATTTACCACATACATGTCAGGTGTGTGATAGATAGGTATGGAGCGAGCCAAGGCGCTCCAGTGCCGTGCTCTGTCACGGTCCGAGAAGCCCCGACTCCCTGCATGTCTGTTTGCTTGCTTCCTCTTCTGCTGCCATCTTACCTAGGTACCTAGGTATCTACTTATTTCGGTACCTACTTTTCGCCATGCGGGCAGTATATTAAATGGGGGTTGTGAGTGCGTATCATGCCGAGCGATCGGAGGATGCGGAGGGTGCGAGCGAGTTGAGACGCAGAACAACTTATGCTAGAGTTATATTGGCCGGACTGTGCGCCTTGCCGTGATCACAAAGCCAAAGTCAGGGATGACTAACGAGACTTGGGTGGCAGCTGGCAACTATGCCGGGCACGATGACTGCGCCGGGTCATACGAGTCACGGTTGCGAACTGGGTGTCTGTGAGACCTTTTTTTTTTGGTCTCGGTGTTAGGTCACGGCCAGGCTGGGAGAGGTGGGCAGGGCGACGATGTCCCAGCTGGCAAGCAGCATGTTTGGCTTCTGGGGAGTGACAGATATATTGCGCTGCTTTTGTTGTTGTTGTTGTTGTTATGGTTGTTCTTGTTGCTGTTGGGATTCCTCTTCGTAATTTGTGTGATTTTATTCATTCATTCTTGATAACTGTCCACGGGAATAATGTTTATAGTCTCAAAGCCCCCCCTTAACCCGCCAAGCCGCAACGCCCGGTTGCCGTGGTTCTCCTTTCTCGCCCTCTCGGTGCAGCCCACCCTTTTGCCCAATATCAATTAGCGGCGGGTGGGTGGGGAGCTGAAGTCGCCGGATTTCGTCCAAATCGGGCAAGGTCCCTTGTCAAAGGCAGATACAGCCAATCATGGTCGCGTATCTTGCAGCTTCGCCTCTCTTGCGGTCGGGCAAGCTCGACAATGGGGTGCAGGAGCAATTTCAAAAGCCTCAATATTTCGTCCAACGCAAGATGCCGAGGGTGTGGGCCTTCCAAACTGCGCTATTGAAAAAGCTGGATAACACTGTGAATACCTGGGATGTTGGCGGAGGTCAAAAAGGGCCGAGGCCCCAACGTGATCAGACATGTCCCTTAGTTCCTCATCGTCATCCCAACTTTGTCATTCGTTTGAATACTGCCACTCATTTTCAATCATGAAGAACCTGGGAGTTGTTGCCTTGTCGGGCGCGGCCATGTTGCATCTGGCCTCGGCTGCTTGTTGCCGCGCCAACCAGTGCTTGAAGGGTACGAAAAAGGGGCAACGTTGAGTCATCATCCGCTGGTGGAAAGGATTGGACTAATCAAGACCTGTGTGGCGTTGCTGCAGCCGTTGTCGACGCTGGAGGACTTGCCGACTGCTCGGCAAAACTCCCGGTCGTCACCGTGACGCCCTCTGCAGTGTGAGTCTGAAGCTGCATTTCTTTATCCGCAAATGGCTCCCGGTAATTATTAACGCACAGATACCCGGCATGCAGCACCTTGACCGAGACCCTGACGGCAGTTGAGAGCGCCGTCGAGACGGCCTTGTTCACCGAGACCCTGACCGAAACGGCAGCAACCGAGACGGTCTTGTTTACCGAGTTGACCACCATCACCGCCGCTACGCAGACCGACATGGTCAGCGAGACCGTCACCGTTCCCGTCACCACAACCGTGGTCTCGACAGCCGCGCCCGTCACCACGACTGTGTTCGTCTACCCGCCGGCGCAAAGGGTCCGGCGAGCTGCGTCCTCAGGCTCGCGGTCGATCCCCTATTATGCAGCCGAGGCGTGCGCAGACTGGGAAAAGTATGTCAAGGCCTGCGGTTGTGCCGGAGTTGAGCCCGCCACCATTACCGTCTCGGCCGTCACCGAGAGGGTCACCGTGACGGCCAGCGATGCCATCACCACGACCGCGTCCACGCTCTCCCTGACCCAGACCGACGTCGTCACCTTGACCGAGACGGTGTCGAGCACCGCAACCGACATCATCTCGCTCGCCGAGACCGTCGCTGCCACCGAGACCGTCACTGCTTCACCAATCACCACCGTCACGACAACCGTGACGAGCGCCCCTCCTCTCGTTTCGGTCCAGTGCAAAGCAACCAACGTCTTCCGTTTCTACGACAGCTCGAGCCGCTGGATGGTAGCCAACACCGTGACCAACGTCATCGAGTGGCAGACCACTATTAACGGCATGTCGCCCGTCAACCTTCCCGTCGGAATGTGGACCATTGACCCCAGCGGCTACCTGGAGCTGCGATACAGCAACAACGCCCAAACCGAGGCCTTGGTTCCCGTGGTGTCAGCGGGGCTGACCGACGACTCGGCACAGGTGACCTTGAAGCCCAAGTCGTCCGCCAATGACGAAGTTGCAGCGGGCAGCTCTGTCAAAGTCCAGGCGTGCGTGCCCGAGGGGGACGTCTACCTGAGAATGCAGGCGGCGGGAAGGACCAACATTGTCGATTGCGGCAATACTCTTTACCTGTCCAAGGACGCCACCGGATCAGATGTTGGGCCCGACTGCCATTTGCTCCGCCTGCATTCATACTAGACCGCTGCCTTTACTCGTGCCTTATTCTTTAGAAGGCTTAGAGATTTCTTCCATTGGAAATAATTCTACAATACGTCATTGGAGCTTCTCCCCAATAACGCGATTACCGAACACGGTAAGATAAAGCGCGATAGACTGAGATATATCTAACGCACTACCTCTTGGCTCCCTTGATATTTTCTTCACCGCATAATCATGTTTTGTTTTGTCGTGAAACCGCAATCGTTGATCTCGATTTGTACTCGATAGGTACCTACCTACCTACCTACCTAGGCACATAGACACCACTGCCAGTATTTCTGGCTCGGGGCATGTCAACGTCTCTTGGCTGCCTTACATTCACATGTTGAATACGCAACATTCTGTCATGTCATCGTGCTGGGAGCTTCAATGACGGTACGGAGTTCCAAATATAGAAATCTTGGCTTGATATTAAAGTAGGTAGGGTATGTACGTTCTATTGTAGCAGTAGAATACCGCCTTGACTACCTACCCAAGATAGGTACCTAGATAGGTGACTCTGTAGCTGTATAGTTGAGATGCTAGCTACGAAAGGTAGCCACAAATCTTCTGCCCTATCCTCCCCATCCCCCGGTCTCATCGATGGCAACTCTTGTAATCTAAGGCCCTCCAGCGCGGACGCCGTGGCCCTCGGTCTGCAGCCACCGCTGGCCCTGCTCGATGCATTTGGCCCCGACCTCGCAGTAGTAGCCGCCGCCCTTGTTGTTCCTGTTGGGGCTCCAGATGATGATGTTGGCCGGGTTCCAGGTGGTCGCGCCGTTGCACGCCCAGTAGGAGCCCGAGTTGACCGTGTAGGCCGTCATGGCCGTCCTGTACTTGATGCACACCTTCTGCCCCTTTGTGCCGTAGCACTCGTACGTGTTGCCCGTCGTCCACGACTCCTGCACCGCGAACCCGCCGGCGAACCACGCCACGGCCGCCGAGGCCTGCCACCCGATGGTGAAGGACTTGGACTGCATGTAGCCGACGACGCACTGCGAGGCCGCCTTGCATTCCATGTTTTCCTGTATTTTTTTTTTTTCGTCCCTTGGTCAGCAAACATCAACTACCTAGATACCCTATGGTTACCGAGTTGGGGCCGGGGAGTCTTACACTGAGCTGCGTGTGCTGAAAGTTTTGGTGCGGGTTGCCGTTGCCCACGAGCCTGGTGACCGGGACCGGCATGCAGGTAACCTGCCTCTTGCCGCTCTGGCCGGCGGGGGATTCGGGATGAACATCTCGAGACGTGAAGGGCGCGTCGGCTGCCACTTCGTCCAACTCGAAGGCCGCGCGGCGGCTCAGGTGGTCGTCGAGGCACGGCTGGCGGGTGGCGCTGGTGGGCAGCTCGACCAGCTCGGGACCGGCGGCGGGCCACGGAGCCACGCAGTTGACGTGCGTTTCCGAGTCATCGTAGATGATGCCGCACTCGATGCCGCCAGACAAGGCGGGATCCGAGTGGACCGTGTAGACGGCGGACCCGATCCGGAGCGTGCCGCTGCCGTACTGGTCGACGTCGTAGGCGATGTTCAGCGATCCGAGGGCGAGAGCGCTGGCGCAGCTGTGGCCGTAAATCTTGGTCTTGGACTCGTCCGTGACCATGACCGAGCTTCCCTTGGTCGCCTTATCGACGAACAGGGATACCACGACGCGCGGAGCGGCTCGCTGGTGAAGCGTGTTTGTGGCCATGGCTGCGATGAGCGGCAGGCCGCCGGCGAGAAGAGCGAGAAGCATTCTGAAGAAGGGAGGTGCCAGTCGAGAGATGAGTTAAGTTGAGGCTTGGTGAGTCGGTTTGGTGATGATGATGATGAAGGAGAGGTGCATGAGCGAGATGTTCAGGTTCCAGCGAGAGGATTATATACCCATCGTCATCCTTCCAGCTCCGTCACGTAGCCGTTGATGAGGTGTTGACTAGGTACCTGCAGGTAGATTCTCTGCCATCCATCTTAGTCGCCGACTCAAGATCTGCAAGTCAGCCTCGTCGGCGTCCACGCAGATAGCCTATTCCCCCACAAATGACCTAATTCAGCAACATTGATTCCAGATGGCAAACATGGGAGCAATCCTGCGAAGCTATCTCGGTCCGCTCCAGCGGGAGCAGCGACGTCGGCGCCGTACGTGTCGGGTCCTCGGATCGTTCCGCCGGCGCTGTCTTTTGACTCTGGAACAGCCGCTCGCTTAATTCAGCCCTGCGCATGCGCCGTGATGCAGTCAGCGTGCGCTATGTAACCCTCGAAATTCGTTCTAGACGCCGTCCACGATTTGCTTGGCCGCCTAGGTAGGTAGCAAGCCCGTCAGCTCGCTTACGATTATACACCAGTCCAGATCCAGCTAAACCTCACAGAAACTAGCAACTGTGATTCCATATCCCAACAAGACAGCTGCTCTTTATCAGGCATCTTTGGTAAGCCTCTGGAAGTCTGCAGCCGGGCAGCATGCAGGTTGACTTGCTCCCCCTATTCCTCGTCCCTGTACCGCCTCTTGGGTGCCTGAAGGGGCTTCTCAATCATTCAATCATGAGATAGGCGCGGAAAATAGGGACGCATCGCCGCCTTTACTCGGTTAACGACAGCGACAGGGTTACATTTCCACAAGACAGACATATTCCTATCTGCTTCGGACTCACGGCGGGGACGGTTGCCATCCCGAGGTCTCTACCACACCAGTGTCAATTTATAGGCAGCAGCCTTGCCCGACCATGATCATTCGCCGTATATACCTACCTAGGATGTCTATCAATTTCACATATTTGCTATAGGCAAGCAGTTAATAAAGACCATATTTCATCCAGGAACACCGGAAAAGCCACATTGTACTGGCGCGTCAAGGGCGATGCTCTCCCTGCCACTCCCGTGATGGATGAGGAGCTTCAACAATGCTGACGGATTGGGATTATCCTGCTTCAACACCTCCCGGCCATCGATGCAAGCAACACCATTCTTAAGCTACCGTCCGAAAAGACACCAATGGCACAATATTCATTCCCCTCTATCAGAGAGTAAATATAATTTGTACATGACACTGGAAAAGTCAATCCTCCAACAGGCCGAAAGGGATGACACGTGGGGAGTGATTCAATTTCAACCTTTTCTGGTTGCATAAAGTTGAATAAGATGGGTAATCAAGGGCCACTCTGTCTAGCCTAGGTAGATATCTTATTTTTTGTTAAAGCTCAATAAAGCTACTGTTGCTGTTTCCTCAAATTTTGATTACAAATCTCTCCTTTGACAGTCGAATCAATCTGGCCGCCCCCTGATGGCGATGACAGCACGTGTCGGCGACGGCGGAGACCGATTGTCCGTGATGAACCGAGCGGCGACTATTTACAGCACCTACCTGCTGAAGGGGGTCAATGAGGACCCCGGGATGAACATGTGGGACACCCTTCCCCCTTTCCCCCTTCCCCGCTCCGCTGTCCCCGCCCGGACTGCAACTCTAGCCCGGGTCCGACATTGGCGAGCTTAAAACAACCTTCATTGCATGGCAGGCCGGGAAAAGACTTCCAAGGCTATCAAAATCCTCCAAACCTTTTACTCGTTTCTTTCCAACCTGCTTCGCCATGGCCAGCTCAACGAGAACCGTCATTTACCTGTCACCCGATGGTCCCGTCCTCAGGGACATCTCGGAGAGCTACCGGCCGACGGGAGCCCAGTCCCTCCTCCGCGTCGACTACTCGGGCATCAACCCCGCCGACATCAAGCACGCCGCCATCGGCCTGCACTCGTCGGTGGCGGGCTACGACATGTCGGGCGAGGTCCTCGAGACCGGACCGGACTCGCCCTTCCAGCCCGGCGACAGGATCTTTGGCCTCAACCCGACCGGGCCCGGCCGCCCGCTGCACATGGGCGCCCACCAGGACTTCGCCATGGCGTCCGACAGGTTCTGGTACAAACTCCCGGCATCGCCGGCGGCGGCGGGGCCCCGCAGGCTCGGTCCGCGCGAGGCTGCCACCCTGCCCGTCATGACGCTGACGGCGGCCGACGGCCTGTTCCACCTCCTCGGCCTGGGCTTCCCGCGAGCCGGCATCGCGGGTTCGGCCTCGCAGGGCTTGCTGATCTGGGGCGGCGCGTCCACCGTGGGCGTCGCGGCCCTGCAGCTCGCCAAAGCCGCCGGCCACGGCCCCATCTTCGTCACGGCGAGCGCCAAGAACCATGCGGCTCTGGCGGCCCTCGGCGCGGACCGCTGCTTCGACTACAGGAGCGACGACGTGGTCGAGCAGATCCGGAAGGCGATCCGGGACGGCGGGAAGCCGGTGCGCCACGCCTTGGACACGGTCGGCGCGGCGAGTCTGGCCGCGGGTGACGAGTTTGAAAAGAGCAGCCCGGCCTTGGCGGCGGCGAGCATTCAGGAAGACCAGCAGGACGGGCCCGGGGTGAAGCTGGCGTGCGTGTTGCCGGTGCGCGAGGACCCGCGGTTCAAGCTGTGCTTCGCGACGCGGGATCCCGACAGCCCGCTGCCGATGGCCCGGATGGCAGACGCCGAGGCGTGGTACGGGATGCAAGCAAAGGTCATGAGCTGGGTCGTTGGCAACTTTGGCGAGGGCCAGTACGTGGGCTGCCCCAACGTCACGGTCGTAAAGGGCGCGGCAGAGTGTCTGGAGGCGATGCGTCGGAGCGCCGAGGGGAGGAGCAGCCTCGAGAAGATTGTGTGCGAGCATCCTCTGTGAAAGGGCATTCTACGTACCTAATGAAGGTTATTACCACGACCAACGGACACTTTTGATGTGGAAAAACCGCAAAGAGAGCAAACAGTGGTGTTTTGCAATAGAGATAATTGACCACGTTTTCATGATTTGCATCTACTCTGCTATGACTGTGTCGTGTGATATCTTCTCTCCCTCATCAACACCCTCCCCGTCATCATCACTATCATCTAGCAACGGAAACGAATGGAAGATTTTTTGGGAATGGCCAAAGGAGGGCAGCACCGTCAGCTGAATAACCCAGGTGACTGAAAGGACTCGAAAGGACACGAAAGACATGCAATATACCATGAAGCATAGCTCCATTCTCGTCGATTGCCATGGACTGTTGGGCCAACTAGCGTCGGCAAGGGGAACACATTTGGGATCCTTCTCTTATCCACTTTGTTTACACATTTGCATGGAAAGCTTATTAAACAAATTCCGCCAATCACCGTGTCTTAGGTAAGGGTAGCATTGGCAGAGGTCGTTGTTAACTGCGAGAGGGTCATCTTCATCGTCACGACTTTGTGTGAGTCTGACGTCATCGATGTCCACCTCCCCATATTCGGATCCCCTTTCTTGGGAGGTTTCTTGAGGAAATTTTTCGTCTAAAATAGTTATTCTAAACATCACAAATAACCCTAGCTTACACACTTTCAGTGATAATTTCATAGTTAACCGACGATGCCGTCTGCAATCGTGACAGGGGCCACTGGTGAGTTAGACGGCATGTCCCATCGCTGAGAACGCCGAGCTGACTATACTCGGAGGAATCCTGGGGCGCGAGATCGTGAAGCAGCTTGGACAGGACCCCAAGAAGTGGCAGACTGTGCACGCTCTATCCCGCAGCAAGAAGGATGAATATCCATCCAATGTCGTGCACAATCACATCGACCTAACCAGCTCGGCTCAGGACATGGCTAAGGATCTCAAAGATGTCAGGGCCGAGTATGTCTTTTTCGCGGCGTATCTGCAGAAGGACTCGGAACAGGAGAACTGGGAGGTGAACGGCAGCATGATCGAAAACTTTCTCGCCGCCTTGGAAATCACCGGCGCGGTCAAGGACCTCAGGCGCGTCATCCTCGTCACCGGCGCCAAGCAGTACGGGGTGCACCTCGGCCAAGTCAAGACGCCCATGGTCGAGAGCGACCCCTGGCTCAAGGGCGAGCCCTGGCCGCCAAATTTCTACTACCGCCAGCAGGAAAGCCTGCACAGGTTCTGCGACAAGAACAGCCACGTCTCGTGGGTCGTCACGTATCCCAACGACGTCATCGGCTTCGCCAAGGGCAACTTTATGAACCTCGCCACCAGCGTCGGCCTCTACGCCGCCGTGAGCAGGGAGCTGGGCCGGGACCTCGTCTTCCCGGGCAACGAGGTCTTCTACAGCAAGTTTGACTGCTATACGGACAGCAGGCTGCACGCCCAGTTCTGCGAGTGGGCCGCCCTCGAGCCCAAGGCCGCGAACCAGGCGTTCAACGTCCACAACGGCGATGCCGAGAGCTGGCAGAACATGTGGCCGCTGCTGGCCGCGAGGTTCGGCATGAAGGTCAAGGCGGACCAGTTTGCCTCGAGCGACGCGCCCGGTCTGGAAGTGCGGCAGACGCTGACCGACCGGCCGCCGCTCAGTCTCCGGGCGGACGAGCTCGGCTTGAAGGGCAAGATAGCGCCCACCGAGGTGGCCAACAGGATCAGCCTGGCCAAGTGGAGCCAGGAGGACGAGGTCAAGAAGGCCTGGGATAGGATGGCGGAGAGGGAAGGTTTGCAGAAGGATGCCTTCGAGAAGGCGACGTGGGCATTTTTGGACTTTGTGCTGGGGCGGAGCTATGACGTTGTCATTAGCATGAGCAAAGCGAGAGAGTACGGCTGGACCGGGTAAGTCGCTCTTTGAAACCATTCGTGAGAGGATGTGGCGCTAATTAATTAAATAACCGTGGCCCAGATACCGCGATACGTGGAAGGCCCTGTCGGATGTCTTTGGGGAGCTGGAGGCGGATAAGATACTCCCCAAGACTCACTAAGCTTGATGGTTCTTCTGATGTCTCAAGCGGAGTCTTCTTTCTGTTGTAATCGTAGATAGCCTTCCTAGCCATTGTTTATATCGAGTCAAGTCCAGCAGGCTTTTGCGGTCATCACGTAGAGAGATTTCCCCGCCAATCATAAATGGTCGGCCGCTTGGAGCTGCTTCAATACTTTCCCTGCATGTTTTACTCGGTTTTTTTTTTTTTTTAAAAAAAAAAAATTTATTAAAAATTTTGGGCTTTCACTTGAGAAGCTTGTGCATTGCGTCAGAAGACGAGGAAACATCGAGGCACACAAGACGTGGGTAGTGCCTTCATTATCGGCCTCTGCACAGTCTGTTTAACTCGCCCCTGAGATGAAGTAGACTAATCAGGGTCGGCTTGCGCGGTGGAGACTCCAATGCCGAATTCACTCCCGGCCCCTGGGTGTCAACAAGCTTGCAGTGTACTCCTCACATGGCTTGTGTGCCGCTCTCCCCACTTCAACACCATCTAGGCCTAGACTCTTGGCACAACGGCGGTTAAGATGGACAACGGGCCTCCAAACTCTCCGTGGACCGACAAGATGACGAGAGTTGCAAGCTAGGTGGGTAGGTACAGCCCCTCTCTGTAGGTAGGTACCTATGTATGATCTGTACTACCTTAGGTAGGTAGGTAGGTAGGTACCTACTGAATAAATGTCAAAGGATAAAAAGGGATCCAAATGCCACCTTTGAATCAGGGGCATCTTTCAGACATATCCAACTACACCCCGACCTTACCTTCCACCTCAACTGACTCTCCAAACATGCAAGTCCTCCAGCGTGATATCCACCGCCCTCTTTTCCCCATTGACGAACCCTCGACTGTCGACCTCCCAGCCGGCCACGTCAAGCAGCCGGGCCACCGGCCGCTGTCGACGGCCGTCCGCTTCGACCACAACCATGCGTTTCCCATGAGGGACGGCGTCAGGCTGCGGGCCGACGTCTTCCGCCCCGTCGACTCGGATGCAGTCCCCGTCCCGGCCATCGTGGCTTGGGGTCCCTACGGCAAGACAAGCACGGGGGCGCTCGTCATTGACAAGGTTCCGCTGCGGTCCGGCGTCGCCAAGTCGAGGCTCTCTGGCTATGACTCGTTCGAAGGGTACGTACCTACCTCTACCTAGTACCTAGGTACCTAGGTAGCCGGAGAGATCTATTACTTGCGGCTAACAAGATCCACTATCGACACCCCAGACCCGACCCTGCCGAATGGGTGGCCCGAGGCTATGCCGTCGTCAACGTCGACAGCCGCGGATCGGGCGACTCGGAGGGCGACCTGCGCATCTGGGGCACCCCCGAGGGCCAGGGCGGCCACGACTTTGTCGAGCAGATCGCCGCGCAGCCGTGGTGCTCGGGCCGCGTCGCCCTGGCCGGCAACTCGTGGCTGGCCATCGTGCAGTGGTTCGGCGCGCTCGAGCACCCGCCGCACCTCACATGCATCGCGCCCATGGAAGGCCTAAGCGACGCGCTGAGGGAGAACGTCGGCCGCGGGGGCATCGACAGCTCTGTCTTCTTCCGAATGATTGCGTCGACGCTGACGGGCAGAGCCGAGCAGGAGGACCTGGCCAAGATGTTTGAGACGGACCCCTACCGGAACGAGTACTGGGACGACAAGCGCGTCGACTTTGGCCAGATCCAGGTGCCTGCGTACATTGTTGCCAGCTACAGCACCGGCCTTCACAATCCAGGCTCGTTTCGAGCCTTTCACGAGATTCCTCACAACAAGAAATGGTACCTAGGTACCTTGCCACATGAGGTTTTCAAGTTTGCTGACTTTACCTCATTCACCCAGGTTGAGCGTACATTCCACCCAAGAGTAGTACGACCTCGTGTCGGACGAGCCCGTCCAAGACATCGCCCGGTTCTTTGACTTTTACATGAAGGACGCCCAGAACGGGTGGGAAGAGACGTCCCCGGTCCGGCTCTCCCTGCTGGGCTACAACCTGCCGCGCGAGGTCAAAGCCCTGCAGGCGCTCCCCTGGACCCAGCCCGGCTGCGCGAAGCTCAAGCTGCACCTGAACGCCGACCAGTCCATGCGCGAGAGTCATGCCGCCGCCGCCACCACCACCACCGGCAACGCCACCACCCTGAGTTACCAAGCCGACGTCCCCGCCAGGCAGGCCGACTCGGACGCGGGCGAGCTCCTCTTCAGGTACACGTTCCCGCGCAAGACGCTCCTCGCCGGGCCGAGCAAGCTCGTCGTGCACATGTCGGCCGAGGTCCAGGATGACCTAGACGTGTACGTCCAGCTCCGCAAGGCCGATGCGCACGGCAACATCCTCCGCTACCTGAACGTGGCGCTCGCCGACCTCGGCGTGGCCTCGGAAAGCGACGTGCCCCTGACCAACACGCTCCAACACCTGGGCCCGACGGGCCAGCTGCGCGCGTCGATGCGCGCCGTGGACCCGGAGCTGTCGACGCCGTACTGGCAGACGCTGTCACACGACAGGGCACTGGTGCAGCCCGTCGCGCGGGGCGAGGTGGTGCGGCTCGAGGTGTACATCTGGCCCGCGGGCATGGTGTTTGAGGCCGGCGAGTCGCTGGTGCTGAAGATGGCGGGCCACGACACGGCGCTGGCAGAGTTGAGCACCTGCAGGGCTCTTTTAGGGTGGTGAATCAGGGCAAGCACTTTGTGCATTTTGGGGAGGCGACCGAGAATTATCTCGAGGCCTACGTCCTCTAAGACAAACGGAGAGAGCTTACCTACCTACACATCTCAACACACGCTGGCAAGAAACCAGTCTCTGATAAGAATACATGTGAATTCTTGGTAACAGGCTGATTAATGGTTCAACTGCTGAATAAATGCCACCATGATGTAAATCAACTAGTCTAATTTAGATAAAGCGCCTGCGTGGTTACATTACGCGGATGACTTGGTTCCAATCACACGTCTCACGGTCGTCTCTGCCGCACCCTCGCTTCTCTGGACGCCCAAACAAATCTTCGTAATATTACATCAGCTACCTGCATTAGTAGGTAGACATCACCCCGACGCTACGCTAGTATTGCTTCCCGTCCCGCCCCCCTCCTCAGATCAGATGAGGGGGTTTTTCTTAAACACGTCTAAAAACGTCAAGATCCCCTTGTGCGGTCGACGAAATTCTCAATCATTGTTCAGGTTCTGTTTTGATCTGGCAGAATGGACCTCCTCGTCCTCCCTTCTTGGGCGGCGGCCCGCGATGACCTCACCAGGGCGTGCGCGGCAGCAGCCGTGACGGGGTTTCTCTCTCATGTCCTCTACTTCATCAAGGGGTACCGCGACATGCAGGCCTTCCACATTCTTGTCGGCCACGTTTTGGCGTATGGCGGAATCACAGCAGGCGTTGCCACGCAATCAGGAATCGGCAGGGCCTTCGTCGTCTCGACCGCGGTTTTCGCAGCCTATCTCGCCTCGCTGTTTACGAGCATCGTCACCTACAGACTCTTTTTCCACCCGCTGAGGCGTTTTCCCGGTCCGCTCGCAGCAAAGATTACGAGGTTCTACGGCCCTTGGACGGCCAGGAACCGCCAAATGCATCTTGAACAGATGAAGCTGTTCAAACAGTATGGCAACATTGTTCGGATCGGTGAGTATCTACCCTCAGTGCATAGCGACAGAAATCGCCGCTGACACTGAAAAACGAACCAGCCCCTAATGAACTCTACATCGTCTCGTCGGACGCAATCGACAAGATCCACGCATCAAAAAGCAAATGCCGCAAAAAGGACGCCGGGGTCTACAACGCCATGGAGAGCCAGGGGGACTTCAACCTCGACGGCATGCTCACCCGCGAAGACCACCGCTGGAGGAGGCAGGTCTGGGAGAGAGCCATGACCACCAAGCAGCTGGCCGTCTACGAGAACAGCACGCGCGAAGTCTGCCACATTTGGCTCGACGAGCTGGCCTCGGCCGACGGACAACCCATAGACACCACGCTGCTTGCCAATCTCTTGACATTTGAACACATGGGCAAGGTGGGGTTCAGCCACGACTTTGGAGTCCTGCAGCAAGGGAAAGAGAACGCAATGCTCGAGTACCTCCAGGTCATGTTCGGCATCATGGGGCAGATGGGCGAGTTGGTCTGGCCCCTTCCAATCTTCAAAGGGTTAGGTGTGAGTGGGGACGCCGACAAGTTTGACCAGTTGGCTCAGGAGATGGCCGATAGAAGGCTGAACGTATGTTTTTTTTTTTTTTTTCGTTCCCTCCATGATTCTGCCATCTCGTGAAATACTCACATCTTGCAATCAGTCCGGAAAGAATCACACAAACGACATTATAGGCCACTTCATCGAGGACCTACAGTCAAACAAACCCCTGGCGTTTTTCAGTCACAAAACTCTTTACCTCGACTCGGCCCTGATACTAGTTGCCGCAACGTAAGTTTCCCTCTCCCCTTTTTTCCTTCAATTTCAACCAATCCATTGCATGCTCGGTTTTGAAACAAAACTAACCATCCTCCCGCGGAAGCGACACGATCGGCGTCGTTCTGTCCTACCTCCTCTACCACCTCGCCTCCAACCCGTCCTACCAAGACGCTCTCCTCGACCAAATCCTCCCGCTGTTCGGTCTCAAAATCCCAGGAGAGTTCACTGCCGGAGACCTGTCCACCCTGCCGCTGCTGGACGCGTGCATCAACGAAACCATGCGTCTGGACAACCCCGTAGCCAACAACGCCGCCCGCCTCACGCCGCCCGAGGGCATCCAGGTCGACGGGACGTACATCCCCGGCGGGATATCAGTTCGGGTCCCCGGCTATGTTCTCCACAGAAGCGAGGCGGCGTTTGAGAGGCCGGAGGACTTTATTCCTGGTGGGTTTTTTTTTTTTTTTTCGTGCTCCCTCCCCGCCGTGCCCCCTTCATTTTACTGGTTGCATATTTTACATGTTTGACTTTGCTAACTTGATATAATCTGGTTTTCTTTTTTCCCGTCACCCAGAGCGCTGGACAACCAAACCGGAATTAGTAAAAGACCCAAAGGCTTTTTTCCCTTTTCTCACAGGTATGCGCCCCCCAGCCCACTGGTGTCATAGCATCCATTCCCCCCCTCCACCTTCTCCTCTCCCCCCCCCCCCCAACTTCCTTCTCTTCCACCCCCCGTCCCCTTCCCTCCTTCCAGAACAAAAAAAAACAAAACACAGGGTTCACGGCCCTAGTAAGCCTTACTAATGTTTGATTACAATAATAAAGGACCAAATAACTGTGTGGGAAAGAGGCTGGCAATGAACGTCATGAGGCTCGTGGTCGCCTACACCATCGTCAACTTTCGATTCCGGTTCGCGCCGGGCGAGGACGGAACGGACATCTACGCCAAGGCCAAAAATCATTTGGTGATCAGAGCAGGTCCCCTGAAGATGGTCTTTACAAAGAGGGGTTGAGAAATGAAAAGGGGGGGGGGGGTGTGGATTAACTCAGCACTTTGTTTACCGATCACCAATATTTTAGGTTGTTAGGCTACCGGCGGAAATGTAAAATACCTGCCGTTCAAGTAAGTGTACACGGTGAATGGGTGATTATCGCGTGTCCTAGTCAGAATGCCTCGATTAAATACGTGGTACTCAAACTTGATTTTTTTTTCTTGAAGTTTAGCAAAACATCATACCAACCAAAGGAGAGCGCTTGGGATCGCTTAGTCACGTCTGAGGTCACAAATAGGCAAGTTCTTACGGAACCATCGATATCTATAGTTTTTTTTTAATGAAAGAATAAATACATGTATATTACACTTATTCCGGTGCCCTGGCAATTGCCAAGTGAAACTGCCAGGATATACATCAGTTCCTAAGTACGTACTCGCACACTGAGTGTCTCATTCCGAGAAGAAGAAGAAGAAAAAGCTCTTACACTGTCATGAAGATCCAAAAGTTTCAAAAAAAAGGGGGGGGGGGCAAAGACTACGTAGAAAGAATGGACAGTCGAGACCATCAAGGTAGGTATTTGAAACAGATATTAAAATTAGTTCAGTAATTGTATACTGCAATCTATAATACTTACGTTCGAGAACTATTTCTTTTTATTTAAGCATAATTTAGACTACCCCTAAATCTAAATGAACCAACACCAAGAAAACCTTTTGAGGGTAAAAAAAAAGGGGGAAGGAGGGAGGGGAGGGGGGGGGGGGAAGAAGGTGGCGAAAAATATCCCGGGCCTAGGCCGAAACAAACTCGGGATCTTGAATCATCAAACCCCCTTGTTTGTCGGTGGGCCACACTGGGTTGAATCTACCTACCTAGGATAGTACCGTACAACTGTGCATACATACACATACATAGTATACACTAAAACAGAGCCACAAAAGAGAAATCGAAAAAGGTTCGATCTTCCAATGCAAGGGGTGGTCCTCAAGATCGACCCAATTGGAATCAAGGGTAAATCATCTATACTATACTATTAGTAGTGCACCTCCATCCACCACCGTTTGTCTTGTTGTCATTGTTATTCGTACAATTTTACCAAAATCAGCATCGGTTGTATTATGCGGCGTGGACGCGCTAATACCTGAATAAGAAAAAAAAAACCAAAACGGGTGGTGGAGGTCTATACTAGTACATATAGTATACTATACCTACTACGTAGCATGACAGCGTAGCGTTTCTCGGGATGTTGTCATGATCCCGAAAAGCTTCGGATCTAAAAAAGAAAAGAAAAAAAAATTAAAAAATGGAACCATCGGATCTGTCTCCGGGTTACTTTTTTTTGGGGGGGTCTGTGCCAAAACCCCCCCTTCTCAGGTGGGCGCGGTGGGGGGAGGAAATCCGTTGCCTAAGTAAAATTTCATGATAGTGATTGGTGGTACGATTCAGAAAAAAGGGGGAAGAGGAGATTTGTATGCGGGTGAATGATCCATTCGTATTTTTTTTTGGGTTGGTGCATGCGGATGGTTAATTTTTGGGTTTTCGGTGAGGCTGGGGATGTGGATGTGGATGTGGATGTGAATGTGGATTGTGGATGGGGGCACGGACGTGAGATTAGGTACCTTTACAACAACAGTTGTATCCGTAGAGTAAAAAGTCCCTGGACAAGAAATTTTCATGAGGAAATACTAGATAGGAAAATCTGAGACGTCAAAAAAAGGAGAAAAAAAAAAAGAAACTGCACACTCGTCCAGAAAGGGAAATTATGCCCATGTATGTAAATAGAACGTGCAGCATGCGAGAAAGGCATCATACATTGTAATTTTTTCCTCTTTGGATAAAAACTGTTGGTTTTCTTTCCAGCCCGCTTGTGCAGCTCAATCTTTTGGGGTCCCAGCAAGGCAAGGGCGTACCTGATGACCTGACGTTCTGGCTAGGTTTCCAGCATGCATTTTGAAAGCGGGGAAACTGACCAGATGCGGAGGTGGGTGGAGCGTTTTTTTTTGGGTCTTTTTCTTTTTTTGTTTGCAAAAGGAGAGAGAAGTGGGCTCGTGGGCTCTCATGCACGATCTGGCAAGGACACGGGATAACGCAACATACATGTCACTCGGAGTTTTTTTTTGGCCTGTCTCAATTCATATTCCTCGGAAGGAATTTTTGTTTTTGTGGCTTTCCAATCTTCCAATGTGTGCGAACAATACGACCGGAGCAGTTTTGGGGGATCTGAATGCCAGACATTTTTGTGGGTGAGCGAGGTGGGGTAGAATGACACAGATTCAACGATTCCACACGCACAAAGCTGCATGACCCCCACGTTTGGCAAACCAACAACTACCGGGACCAGAACAATAGGGGATTGATGAGATGGATGAGCCCAGTGACAGACACCCGGAAGGTGCTCCGAAAAAATAATAGTAATAATAAAATGCCCAGGCTACCCACCGCTCGCACCACCCAAAAGAAAAAAAGAACCTTTCTAATTTCAGATTGCATCCAAGAAGAAGACTATCTACGGAGGAAATTCCGATCATTCGATGACCATTCGATGCACAATCTAATCCACATCCGGTTTTGGAATTTTTTTTGGTTTTTTATTTTTAAATACCATGCGCATACGTACATATTACTACTTCCATACATACGGGTCCCTGCGTTTGGCACACCACTCCTGTTGCTTGGGTCAGCAAAGACCAGGCAGGCAGGGCAGAGCTGTCCGTCACTTCAAAAAAAAAAAAAATGCAACCGCAACAACCGCTGTTGCCGTGCTTCCGCCGACCGGCAGCTTTTTGCTCATTGGATGTTGGGGGCATCTGCAGCAGTTCACACATCAATCATCATCATCCCGTTCTCTTGTGGGTGGGGATTCTGGTCACGCTGCGTTGAGCCAAACTCGGCACACCGCCATCCGAAAAAAGAGCACGGGCTCGATCGGTCGATTCGTAGAGGAACGACAGGAACAACTCCGACATGCTGCTGTTGGGTCGCTGCCAGGGTTCCACACAGGGAGGTTTTTTTACGTATTATGCAGTCATCCGAACGGGAGATTGGTGAGACTGATTGACTGGCAGTCTCATCATCCCTCGATGTATGTACAGTGTACACTGCCTATGGAACATGGCTACGGAGATCCAGTTTTACCAAGTCATGCAAGCCAAGAGTTGTCACGTAGCGCCTCATCAGGTTCAGGGGTCCATAAAAAAAAAACCACCTCCTCTATTTGGTCCTGTGGCCTCAACTCTTATACTTTTGATAACCCGATTCCCGAGTGAATATCCTCGCCTTTAATATATTCCTCCCCCCCCCCCCCCATCCCCCCTCGACACACCAACATACTTGTTGGTTTTGGTGTGTGAGTGATAATAAGCAGGGAGTCTGGGCAGTGTGGCGAAGCAGATTGCACCCAACGGCACGGCGCCAATAAATCCCCCCCCCCCCCAAAGTCACGTCACACTTGTAGATCACATAGAATGGGGGGAAAGGGGGAGGGGGAAGGGGGGAAGCAATTGGTAAAAACCAAAAGCTGATATGCATTCATAATCAAAAAAAAAATGCTGTTATCGCTGTAATCGGGAAATGATTCCCCATTTAACACATTTTGTATCACTTGGAAAATGTCCCAAAATGACAGTAACGCTAGAACGCGATTCCGAGCTTCCAGTGGACCGCGCCTCATTTGAAAGCCAAGCGTCGACTTCGCCGTTGTTGCCGACCGAGTGGGGGGCCGACGAGGCGTTCGACGACAGCATCAACACGGAGCGAGAGGCGAAGCGTATCAACCGCAAACTGGATCTTTGTCTTTTGCCTTTGTTGTCGCTCCTCTACCTGTTCAACGGTTTGGATAGAGGCAACATTGGAAATGCACAAACTCAGGGTAACGTGACTTGCAACGTGAATCATGATGGGAGTGTGGTTTGTGCTAACTTACATGTCTTATTTGCCCCCGTCACGGTTCAGGCTTCACCGACGACATTGGTGCTTCAGCGGACGATTTCAACTTGGCAGTGTCACTGTTTTTCATCACATTTGTCGCCCTTCAGCCAATATCGGCTGCGGTGGGAAGATGGATGGGGCCAAATCACTGGCTCCCCATCACCATGGTAAGTTGCGAGGTCCTTTGGCCCTGGAAACCACAACAGGGATTTTTTTTTTTTTCAATTCTAAAATTGCCCATCTAGATGTGCTGGGGTGCTGTGACGACGTTGCAGATGTTTATACAAGGACGAGGTATGTATGATCCGTACCCAGACTGAAGTACCTACCATAGCTTACTCAGAGACGGATGCAGGCGGCCTGATAGCAACTCGCCTCCTCATTGGGGCCTTTGAGGCCGGGTTCTATCCGACTTCGATTGTCTACCTGGGATACTTTTATTCCCCCTTTGACTTGGCCAGGAGAATCGCCCTGTTTTTTGGGCAGTATGCGATAGCAAGTGCCTTCTCGGGTGCCCTGTGTAAGTGACAACCCTACCGCACCCAGCTGGACATTATGCGCTTGCTGATTTAAGCCGGCAGCATATGGAGTTTTTCAAATATCTCATCCGAGTCTCAAGCCGTGGCAGCTCCTGTTCCTCACCGAAGGAGTCTTGACCTGTATTATTGCCGTGGTTGCGTGGGTCTGGCTGCCTTCGGGACCGGATAAAGCGTGGTTTCTGACGGCCAATGAGCGAGAATTTGTCAGGGAGAGGGTGCAGCCTGGGAATTCCAAGGCTACCGCACCCCGCTCCTCTGCTGCAAGCTGGAGAAAAGCCGCAGTGGAAACCTTGAGGGATTGGAAGATGTGGTTCGTGCTGCTGTGCAACATTTGCGCTAGCGTACCCGCGACCGCGTTCTCGGTTTTCCTCCCGCTCATCGTGGAGGGAATGGGATACACGTCAATAGAGGCCAATTTGGTGAGTTGTTTAGCCGGACAATACCTGCTGATAGGTGCTGCTGGCTGACCACGGACGGTGAAACTGCCAGATGTCGGTGCCGCCAGCTGTTTGCGGTGCGGCTGGCGTCTACTTATTTGCCTCGAGCTCTGATCTGCACAGGGAGCGGGGATATCACATTGCCGCGTCTCTGGCAATTGCGATGCTCGGGCTGGCGGGCCTCATCGCGTCGGCGACCGGCGCGGGAAAATATGCAGCTCTGTGCGTCTTTACGTTTGGCAGCTACGTACCTCCGCCGCTGACGGCAGCCTGGCTGAGCAACAACACGCCCGCGGGGGACAGGCGGGCGCTGGTGATGGGCGTCAACGGGTGGGGGAATCTGGCCGGCGTTGTCGGATCGCAGTTGTACAGGAGCGAGTATGCACCCGAGTTCAGAGTGCCGCTGTTTGTGACGTTGGCGCTGCTGGGCGCGGCCGTGCCAGGTTATCTGGCATACCGACGCATGTTGCAGGCGGCCAACAGGCGTAGGAGCATGACGGGCAACCGGTCTGCGTACGGGCTGTGAGCTTGTGACCTCGGGATGATGTGTAGATGATGGGGGAAGAAATTGGGGGGGGGGAGAGAAAAATGAGAAGTAATAAACTGACAAGTCGTGTTCTTGCGACTTTCTCGGGACTTTGGAAGCCCTTCTTGTACAGATGTGTTTCGTCCAAACTTTGTGTGGTTCGGGTGCAGGACCCCCTCATCCCCGGGCGCAGGAGTGGGGTGCAAAATGACCACCATGCCGTCCCTCCATCGTGCACGTCCCCTGGCACTCTGATGTCCCGATCATGTTAGCGGGCCGCGGGCGGTTCGCCCTGCGAACACGGCGAGACCCAGGGTCCCACGCTAACAGCGGGTCTGTTGCCGCCCCCCCACTCTCCCAGCATCGTCTCCACCGATTTATCAGTGGACCGATAACCTGACCTGACCGAGACACACACTTCGACACATCGCAGCACACGACTGGATGGAGGGGAACGGGCGGCATTCTGCTTTGCGGCATGCGCTTGGCACAGCGAATGCGAAAGCAGGGATGAAAAAAAAAAATTGAGAAAACAGAAAAAAAATGAGAAACAGGCGTGGTCGAGGCGGATGCTTCCCCGATTGATCAGTTTTTTCTCCACCCCACCCTGCGACAACCCTGCCAGAGGTGCCCTCGACGGCCCACACCCGGTGCCCCCGATGTCCACTGGCCCCCCCTCTCCCGGGCAATCCCCCCCATCCACCCGCGGGAACCCCCCCAGAAAAACCTGGTCTCGTACCCGTTCAGCTTCCCGCTGTTTTCTCAGACTCCTCCACCAACGGGTACACACACCGAGCGTCAAAAGCTTTGGAACTTTCTGAACTGCAGCCCATCGTCCGCCGCCCATACCCGGTCGGTCCTGCTCGCTCCTCCCCTCTCTCCACCAAAGCCACGGGTCTTGTTCCCGCCCCCCCACCCCTTTCCTCTCTCTCTCGTGTCAGGTCATTTTAAAATCGCCTCCCCCATCCCCATCCCCCGGTAACCGTCCAACCTTCGTCCCTCTTAAGACCAGGTAGCACCATTATCACCATTCACCACCTCGACCAACCACAACCTGCACCGGACAAGCACGATGCCGCGGGCTTCAAGGTCCCCCACCACGCCTGCGGATGCCCGGCGCGGGCCGTACATGCCACGGCCGCCTGCGTCCGAGGAAGATCGGCTCCCAGTCCATCCGCGCAAGAACAAGGTGCCCGCCGACAAACGAAAGCGTGTGGCCATGGCGTACGTGGTGTCTTTGTCCTCCCCTTCCAATTTTAACAATTTTTTTTTTTTTTTTTTTAGACAAAATGCAAATTTGTTCTCTGACCCGTAAAAAGATGCCACGAATGCAATGTGCGACGCGTCAAATGCACAGGCATAGAACCATGTGAGCAGTGCAAGCACAACGGACGTGCATGCTGCTTTCCCAGGGCCGACGCCAAGCGTCAAGTCTCCGGGATAGTGCACGATCATCTGGCCTTCAGGTCTGAAAAGCTCGACTACCTCGCTGGAGTTGCCGCCCGGCCCATCTTTGCGAGCGACGTGAACCCTGACGGGCCCGACCCCGAGCTTCAGTTTCTGCAGATGCAGGAGTGGGAATCCATGGATGGATCCCTGTCGAACAGCCTCAAACGCCTCGACGCGCGAATGCTCATCGACTCGGCCGGCACCGCACGCCTTTTCGGACGCTCCTCCGGCGCCTGCTTTCTTGACGGAGTAAAGGAGGTTATCGGCGTTGCCGGACCGCTCGCCAAGGCGGTCGGGCACCGATACGGATCCGGCTACGGCAAGGACTTCCTCCGATCGCTTGGTTACTACCAGACCTACGACTCTCGCCGGCTGCACCTTTCCATTCCCGCCCCTTACTCGATTCCGCCAGCACCAGAAGTCGATGGCCTGTTTGATCTGGTCCGCATGTTCCTGCTCGACGGGAACGGCACCTACGAAAGCGGAGGCGCGCTGTACTGGGAGTTTCCCTCGGCCGCATTTGTCGTCGGCGTTGCCGAGGATGGAAAGATGCGTCCCAATCACCTGCCGCCCGCCATCCATCACAGGCCTAAATTCGCATTGGGCCACGTCCTTTTGGCATTTGGACGTCTACTAGAAGCTTCGGGGCCCGACTCGAGGGTTGAGGGCGAAGGGAGGATGGGCGAGAACCACTACTCAACCGCCAAGTGGCTGATCGGGGGACCCCTCGACGGAAATGCAAACACCAAGGAGGAGCTTCCCATCTTGGCGCTTATGGCTCTCTATCTAGTGGAGAACAACAGGCGAGGTCAAGCTTCTCACGTGATTGGACTTGCGATAGACATCGCCGTTGCGCAGGGCATGCACCAGGGATGGTGCGCTGATGAGGGCGATGTACGGACGTTTTGGACTCTATACGTTATTGATCGGTAAGCCGTCCTCCTTCTTGACGCCCTGACGATTGCTCGAATTCATTCTGACTTTTTGCAAATAATTAGGTGGCTCGCCTGCGTTCTGGGTCGTCCAGTCAAGATCCAGGATCAAGATATCAGAGTGCGGCTCCCTCGGGAATGTAAAGGCCTCCCTCCGCATCACGGACTTCTGGCCAACGTGAAACTGTCTCAAATCTCGCAAGCCATTACCTATGACAATTTTTTCCGCAACCAGCCACGGCAGCCCGGTCAAGAGTCGGCCGCAGCTCGCGTCACGCAAGACTTGAGACGGCTCAGCGACTGGAAAGCTGAGCTGCCCGAGGTCCTCGACTTGAAGTCCGATCCTCTGGGCACAATCACGTTGCCCGATCAGCCTTTTAGCGACGCGCAGCAGGACGAGATTGAGCGAAGCCAGAAGCATGCTTTGGCCATCTTCGGCAGGGATCGTGCTGTCGTGTCACTGCACATGTCGTATAACCAGCTCATCATCGTTGCTGTCCGGCCGGCCTACCTCGCCGCTGTTCAAAAAGTCATCGCCAGCCTTGCGGATGTCGACGGGCTCTACGAGCTGCACGACGACAGTCTCTATCATGCCCTCCAGCTCTGCACCGAAGCAGCGCAGCGCAATCTGAGGCTGGGCTGGGTCATCCAGCAGCAATCTCCACGCAACAGGCTTCTCGTTCCCGACCTCCACCACATCTTCAACGCTGCGTTGATCCTCATCATGCACCAGATCGTGTCGAGAAATTACAGGGTCACGTATTCGTACGAGATTGACTGGGCAACCGACGTGTTCAAGCAGGAGGCTCAGCTCGGCAGCCCCTTCGCCCAAGACTGCTCGGACGTCCTGAAGGACTTTCATCACCTCGCCAAGACGCTTAACGGCACCATACACAGCCTGGGCGCCAAGCAGTACATTTGGGAGAATCAGGGAGATCGGCTCAAGAGAGCGCTGGGTTTGCCGTTGCCGCCCTATACCTTTAGCGTTCCCTTCGAACCCTTGTGTGAGAATCTGAGCCCGCCGACGCCCGACAGAGTTCCGGAGAAGATTGGCACCATTTCGGAACTGCTCAATCAGTGGAGGGACGAGGGGCAGGAGGTTGCCTACAGGCGGCCGCTCAGTTGATTGATGATAGCATCATCGCAGCAGTAAGTTTGATTCACAGTATCACTTGACAGAAACACGCTCTAACCCCTGTTCCCCACCCTCAGATCAACAATCAGGACTTCTGGCCCGCTTGGAGTTTTATGGAAATCTTGAATTATTCAACTTTCGTTTTTGCGGAATTTTTCTTTCTTGGTTTGGCTTATTTTTAGATACCCTCTCGATACCACGTCTTGTGTTTTTGGGACCTTTGCTTGTCGCTATTTGTTTTAGCTATCTAGAAGCGATGACCGTCCTTTTGAAGAAGTCGGATACATTTCTTATGCCTTGGTTTTCTTTCAAAAAGATGAAACCGAATGTGTGGGCGTGTCACGTCAAAATTTTGGTCATTTTTTTCTTTCGATGATGATGAGTTGATGACCAATTCCTTCTTCTATCTAACTGTTATAAGTTAAATGAAACTCTTGAAGCTAGATTTTTTTTTTTTTTTCTTTTTTTCTTTTTTTTAACTGTAGGTACTGGCATTTGTTCAAAGTGTATCGGCGGTGTTGCGTTTGTTTTAAAACTACCTAGCCACTTTTACTTAGGAGGGGTGTGTTCATAGACCCCCAAACAACCTTTGCTCTTCCTCCCCCAACCTTTCGGCGTGCTCTCGGATTTCCTTGGTTGACCAGACGCCCTTTTCCGTCACGTACACGTCCACAAGGGACGCAGGCACCCATTCGAAAAACACGTTTCGGATCTCGAGAACAGTTCGGGCGGTCTTGGAGCCGTCAGATTCCGAGTCGTCGTTCTTGTTCCGCCCGATCAGCTCAGCGGCGCCCCGCCTCACTCGCTCCGAGTTGTATTCGGCCTCCCAGGCTCTGGTCACCTGGGTCGGATCATTCTCCTCTTCCGAGTCCGACGGCGGGACCCCGTCTGATTCTTCCCGGCCGCCCACCACTGGTCCCGAAGGGGGGGCGATTTTCCCCGTCTCCCCCAGCACCACCACTTTTACGTCTGGATTGAGGAACTTGGCCGTCAGGATGGCGGGGAGGGAACCCATCTTGTTGAGGACCGCGCCCGACGAAGAGATCCTGTCGGCGCCGATCAGGACGATCTGCAGGCCCGACGACGAACGAGCCAGGGCCGGGGAGGTATCCGGTAGGATGGTGATCTTGTGCAGAGGTCTGTCGTTGGACTTGGACTCGGACTCGGACTCGGACTCGGAGAAGAGCGGGGACCGAAGCAGCGAGGAAGCTAGCGAGACCCCCTCGAAGAGCGGACGGGATTCGAGAATGTAGAGGTTGACTGCTAGGTTGGGCGATGATGGGATGGAAGAAATGAGGACCTGAGAGATTGTGGAGGACTCAGAGAGGGTGAGAATCGATACCAAGCGTGAGGCGGACTCGGAGGAACCGGGGGCCGGGGCGGGGGCGGGCACGGCGGTCGTGGAGAGGAGGGATTGGAAGGCGGTCGAGATTGAGGCGATTGAGGATTCCTTACGGGAGGCGAGGATGTCGGTCAGGTTAGACAGGATTTGGGTCGTCGGGATGGGGGACTGCAGGTGAGCCGCGGTGGGACCCCGTGACTGGCCTGAGGTAGACTGTCGGAGGACGAGAGGTTCGAGTTGCGCCAGGGCGGAGAGCAGAGCCGAGGTAATGGCTGCGCCCATGCTTTCTCGACCGTTTTTGGAGAGGTGCCAGGCGGCGGTGCGGAGGTGATGCCACCACTGTTCGGGATGGGAGCTGGGCAGGAGAGGTATGATGTCTCGAAGGGTTTGGAGAGCTATGTCTGCCAGTTGTCTCGCGCCGCTTTCATGGTCGTGGGCGAGTGTGTTGAGTGCTTTGGACAGGACGTCGCCCGCTTCAGGGCCGAGATCGGTTTCGAACCAAACACGCCGGAGGCTCTCGGCGAGGCGGGGAACCCCTTTCGTGGCGTAGGTCTCGTCCTTGATGACTTGATCTGGGTCATGCCATCCCCAATCTTCGTGCTCCCAGTCGATGGTGATGCGCTGTTCGTCGGCTGGGGTCTTGAGGCGAAAGAGGAAAGGGTAGATGGTCCATTCTCTTTTGACCGAGGCATCACTAAAACTGTAACTTTTGCCTTGACGTAGAAGAGTCAGGGACCCTGGGTTGAGGGTGGTCTCTTCTGATATCTCTCGCCAGGCTGCGGCCAAGGGGGACGGATCTGTGGTGTCGATGGAGCCAGAGACAGGGGCAAGATGATGTCTGCAACCAGAGAAGTTAGTTGCAACTTGGGGGGAGGCACAACTTGGCCAAGGTTTTCTTACTGATAAGTTGACACCTTATCACTGCGCTGGAACAGTGCGACTTTGGGCTGTTGTTGGCCTGCATCGTCGAACTTGAGGATGAATGACGATACTACCGAGCGCTTCTTCCACTCCGTCGTTCCGTGAGATGTTGACATTTTTGGCGACAGAGATGATGCCTGGTAGGAATGCTTGTCAACATTCCAGGATTCTTATCCAGAGAATTACAATGCTCATGTTTCCGTGGTGTTGATGACGTGACAAAGATGAGGGGAACGTGAACGGGAACGGGGACGGGGTCACCAACTGCCTGCCGGCTGGCTGTGCAAGAAAATTGGTAAAGCACTCTACAACCTCCGCCGTTTCCTAAAAATTCGCAGGCACAAAATGGAAACATTGTTATGCTAGTAACAGCTGGGTATAGATACAAGCCAAGAAGAATCGAGTATTAAGCTCATGCAAAAAAACGATCCGCCCAGGGGTCGAACCTGGAACCTCCTGATTCGTAGTCAGACGCGCTGCCATTACGCCAGCGGACCCTAAATGCCGAGATATGTGTATTTGTCATTATACGTGCTTATATAGCATGTTTGATAATCAGCAAAAAAGTTACATGCAGGTGTGACAGTGCAAGCGAGAGCGGGAGCATAAGATAGGCATTGTACGAGCTTAGGTTACTTTCTGTAAATGGGAGAAAATAAAAGTGAAAGCAAATAACAAACGCAAAACGCGGCGTCATTAGTAGCACCTTTTCATACTCCCGATCGGACCCCTATGTCTAAATATCCACTCTTTCCACTATCTAGGTATATACTAATCCACCCTGAAACACTGAGCCTGGAAAGGGCAAACCTCAACAATATCAACTAATAACCATCTCGTAATAAAAATACAAGCAGCTACAAAATAAACCAAAATAAAATAATCCAACAAAACCCCCATATCCCTATTTGTAATAACGAGCGGGGTACCGTCTGTTCACGGGCGGCGCTACGGCACAAACGGACTGGGTTGGTCGCGGCATGAATTATTGAATCATCGCTGACGCTTATTATTGGTTTCCGCGGGGGACACACCCTTTGATATGTAGGTAATTCCTGCAAGTAGTATATACATTCAATCCGGTTGCCTATAAATATTTCCCGGAAAAGACCCTGGTTTTTTTTTTTTTTTTTTTTTTTTTTTTTTTGTCATCTTCATAGATACCGAACCCCTTGACCTTGTCCCAAACAACCACCCCCTCCCCCCCCAAAAAAAATGACACCCGTGACACCCCCCGACCTCAACATCCCTCCCTCACCTTCGACGGTCTCGGTGTCAGCCATTGACACCACCTCAAGAATTTATGGCGTTCATACTGACCACTTCCTGGACCCTCCAATCGAGGGACACGGCCGGCTGGCCGGGCCTGCATACTCGTTCCTGATCCAGCATCCAAAGCTCGGCCGCCGTCTCCTGTTCGACCTCGGAATCCGCAAAGACTTTGAAAACCTGGCCCGCCCCATCGCCGAGATTCTCCGCCAGAAGCCGGTGCCCAGGGTCGTGGTCGACAAGGATGTTCGGCAGATCCTAGAGGAGAACAATGTCGACCCGGCCTCGATCGAGGCCGTCGTCTGGTCTCACCACCATTTCGATCACACGGGGGACCCGAGCCGGTTCGATCCCGAGACCAAGCTGATCGTCGGCCCCGGGTTCAGCGAGGCCATGCTGCCCGGGTATCCCGCCAACCCGGAGAGCACCATCCTCCAGACGGACTACGAGGGCAGGGAGCTTCACGAGCTCGACTTTGAGGGCGGGAACGGCGGCCGGTACAAGACGCTAAAGATTGGGCGGTTCGGCGCGCTCGACTACTTTGGAGACGGGAGCCTGTACCTTCTCGACAGCCCCGGCCACGCGGTCGGGCACCTGTGCGCCCTCGCGAGGGTCTCGGCGTCGGCAGACGGCACGGGGAAGAGCAGTTTTGTGTTTCTGGCGGGGGATGCGTTCCACCACGCCGGAGAGATCCGCCCGAGCGAGTACCTCCCCATACCAGAGCGCATCGAGCCCTCGCCCTTTTCCCCGCTGGGGTGCTGCGGTTCGTCGTGCCCGGGGTCCATCTTTGACAAGATTCTTCGGAGGGAGGGACATCCCGAGGAGACCGGTGCGTTTTATGGGGCCCCGCGAACAAACTCGCTGCACCACGACCTGGATGAGACGATTGTCACTTTCGGCAAGCTTCAGGAGGCGGACTGCAGGGATGAGGTACTGATGTGCGCGGCGCACGACGAGAGCTTGCTGGAGGTGGTCGACTTCTTCCCCAACGCAACTCTGGATAACTTTTCCGAGAAGGGATGGGTGAAGCAGGCGAGGTGGAGATTTCTCAGCGACTTTGGGAGGGCCGTGGGAATGGAGTATGATGGGGAGGAAAAGCATCCCAACGACAGGTGGGCTATTTAGATTTTCAAGGAAAACAATTTTGGGGGGAAAATAGCTTTACCTAGGAAGGGCTCAGATAGGTACATACATACCTTTTATTCGAACCGTGTCCGACTGGAAAATTCATGATCTGGATTCCTGGTGCATTTATGATCTCCGGCAACATTTATTCCATGAACCAAAACACAAAGAGCTCTCTGTCTAGCTACGATAGGTATCCTGATACCTACCATTAAAAGTTCGTTTCCAGCCTAGGTTAACATCCACATTGACTCCTCCCTTCATCTTCCTCCCCCTCTCCCCCCTCAAAAAAAAAATAATCATCATTCATTCTTGCCATCTGCACACTCAATCCCTCCATCACCTCCTCCGTAGGTACCTACCTACCTATGCAAGACACAAGCCAATAATCCAGCCACCGACCACCAGCAACGCTTTTTTCCTCGATCCGCCTCGACCACGCGCTTCATTTGACGCCGGGACTGAATTTGCAGCAGGAGCCCGAGACGTGGGAGCCGCGCCCGTTTGCGTCGGCGTGGTCGGGGCGGTGGGGCCGCCGACGGCGGTAGGCCCCGGACCGGCTCTGACGTCGCCCGCCAGCGCGCAGGGCGCGCTCGTGATGCCTCCGGGCCTGTTGGCCAGCGCGGTGTACTGGCTCGTTGCCGCGGTCGAGTAAAACTTCAGGCAGCTGCCCCACGCGTTGTCGAACAGGGTCGGCTTCCAGAGCAGCCCGCTGTAGCACAGGCAGCTGGCCTGCTCCTTGGGATCCGTCATGGTGCTGAAGGCCGGGGTCACGCTCTGGCAGTAGCGAGCGGCGTTCTGAACGATGTTGCAGGCCTGGTAGTTGGCGTCGGTGGTCTGCGGGATGAGGAGGCTGGTTTCGGTGGCCGTCGTGGACGCTTGGAGCAGGTTTCCCACTTGACTGCAGGGGGCGCTCGGGATCGGCGCCCCGAGGGCGGAGGTGGCCGAGGCGACGTACTGCGGCGATGCGGTGCTGAGGTAGCTGTAGCAGCGCGTGTGTGCATTGTCAAAGATTGAGGGGGCCCACGCTGATGACGAGTAGCAGAGGCAAGGGGCTGAGAGGTAGAATGCCGTCGCCGTCGACAGCGCCGGGCTTATGCTGTGGCATATCGAGATGATGGCGTTTGCTGTGGCGCAGCCGAGCGCATTGCTTTCTGTCACCTGGGCCGAAACTGGCGAAGTCTGGAGTAAAAGGGGTAAAAGAGGTATGAGCGTCAGTCGCGACGACATGTTTGAACCCTTTTTTTTTTTTTCCCTTTATCGATGGACTTGCGAATGCCAACGACGAACAGCTTGACTTCAGTACCAAGCGAACTAGGTGGGTACATAAGGAACTGTCCGTAGCAATTATGGCTTTAGTTTGTTGTGAAGGATTCCGGAATGGGTTCATGGTTTTAAAAGGCATCTCTGATAACCTAGAATGTGCCTTGGCTGAATCCCACCCCTGCACAATAATACTGGATTAAGCAACGCTACCAGCAGATTATTGGAGATATGCATGCACTTGCTGCTGCGTCCAGAGCCTTGCCCGTGGGGACCAACTAGAATGCGTCTGTTCAGCCACCATTGCAATATTTGATCACGGGTTGCGCCAGCTGAACAGTAATGGAACGCGTTCAGGTGGGTGGCCAGCTCTCCTGAGTGGCCCATCGCCACACCCGGCAGATAACGGCAAGGTTAAGCCAAGTAGCTGTTCCAGTCCAGTACCGCAAAGATAAGATGTAGATGATTCTTCGCCATAGTGATTCCGGTTGATCATGATCGCCTCGCTTAACCCCCTTTTTCGGCGACGACCATCTTACTTGATTTAAGAAAGCCGTGCAACTTGAAGCCCATCATGGACGTCCAGACGGGACCGTGGAAGGACCATTCCCGAACAGGATGGGACGCGTCCATGATCACCGTCGATGTTCGTAAGGGGGCCCTCCTTATTTCAGGCCTCACCATCTTCATCACGCTCGTCAGCGGCCGTTTCTGGGCCATAGTGGCCTTTGCCGTGCATCAGTGGCGAGCTGCAGACGACGAAAGGGACGGCATTCACCACCAGCATCAGCTCGTCTACCGCAACAGCAGCTCGCACCTGGACACGCTGTGGCAGATACTCCGAATTAGCTGGGCCTGGAGACGCCGTGCCCGCTTAAACCTCGCCCGAACGATCATTTTTCTGCTGCCTCCGGTCCTCTGCTTTGCCGCTTTCACGGCCGCCGGCTTGTTTTCGACCAAAGTCACCACGCCCTTGTACCTGGCAACGCGGGTTCGAGTCGCCCCGCGTAACTGCGGTTACCTGAACTGGGGTTCGAGGGAGAATTTTGGAGCCGACGGCAACCTGTCTGAAGCTGGATCGAGAGTCTACGGCAAGTGGTATGCCCAAAAAATCATGAGCGCCAGAAGCTATGCCCGCTCCTGCTACGCAAACGAAACGGTCAGCTCCCAGGCGTGCAGCGTCCTGCCCGTTCAGCAGTTCCTGTACTCTACGAGCGATGCGGCCCCTTGTCCGTTTGCGCAGAAGCGCTGCATCTCGGGCCGGGACGCGTCTTTCAAGATGGTCACGCAGTGGCTCGACTCCCACGAGCACTTTGGGATTAATTCTCCCAAAAGCGAGCGAGTCAGCATTCGACGATCGGCGACCTGTTCGGTCTTGAACGTTGACGATCTGAC
This sequence comes from Cladorrhinum samala, assembly GCA_033576145.1. Lineage (NCBI taxonomy): Eukaryota > Fungi > Ascomycota > Sordariomycetes > Sordariales > Podosporaceae > Cladorrhinum > Cladorrhinum samala. The sequence continues at coordinate 280,563 of MU864957.1, forward strand.
CAGAGTCATCGAGGGCTCCCCAGCTTCCATGTACCAATACATGCTCGGATCGACGGGGACGAACCCCCCAAACACCCCGACATATCAGATCCTCGACTGGACCCAAAATGCCAACTTTCCGTACAAAATTATGCAAGTCCACCCCCCCCCCCCCCCAAAAAAAAAAAGGGATTTTTTATTGTATTATATATATATGGCCATATATATATATATATATGTTGTGTGCAGAACCGGACATGATAACCTACTTCTGCAGAAGTTTCACGTCGGTCGCCTTCGAGGCCAACGTCGTACCCGGCTGGCTGCCCATCGCCGACCTCAACCGCACAGACGCCGACGTCACGCTGCTCGCGCTCAACCAAAACTCCATGATCCACCCGTCGCCGGTGGACGACCCCTTCTTCGCGGCGCACCGCAGGCAGGGCCCAGTGCCCGGCATCCTCAACGGCGGCAACTTTTACACGGCCGACAACATCACGGCGTTTATGGGCTGCGCCGAGCAGTTCGAGCTCCGCAACAACGCCAACAACGTGTCGACGGCGCTGTCGTCCTACATCGCCGTCGCCAACCAGCGGAACAACATCGGGCTCACCGAGACGCAGAGCGAGATCTCGCTGCGGCTGCTCAGCCCCGTGTACCAGTCCCTGATCGGGCGCGGCATGTACACGGGCCAGGGCGACGTGCTGCGGGCCTCCCAGTCGGCGTGGCTCACCGTCATGTCGGCCGCCCTGCCGGCGGACCAGTGGCAGGTCGAGCTGCGGGGCTGGTTCGAGCACGCCCTGGCCATGCACCAGCTCGAGGCCATGTCGTTCGCGTCCAAGGACGTCGACGGCCTGTCCCCGTACGGCCAGGTGGTGCAGTACAACAAGAGCAGCATCACCAACAAGCTCTGCGGGGCTCAGATAATGAGGAACACGGGCGGGTACCAGAGCTTCAGCGCGCTGGGGCTGGGCCTGATTGGGGCCGTCGGCGTGCTGATTGCCGTCGTGAGCTGGGTTCTCGAGTCGGCGGTGGCGGCAGTCAGGGCCAAGAGGGGCAGAGGGGAGGATTATTACAAGAGCGTGGCGTGGAGGATGGATTCAATGTTTGATCAGCAGAGACTGGCTTTCGGTGCGGGGATCAGGGACACCGGGGATGTCGAGTGGGACAAGATCGGCAGCGGGGTGCCGGTCACCAAACGAGGGGAGGTGTTCAGGCGGGCCCCGGCCTAGTCGGTCACCGTCCACAAGGATGAGTCGGAGTTTGGATGAGCACTGCAATCAATTATACAAAGCTACAGGCCAACAAAACTGCAGATATAATCCGCCTTGCCCAAGGGCACACCTTTCGCCCTCAGGATAGCGTACGCTGTTGTGATGTGAAACAGGAAGTTGGGTATCCCATGCAGCTGGACTGCTTGGCTGACTGACAGCTTGATGGGTTTCCCGCCAGCTAACCTATATGTAAGGTATTCAAACCCCTCTACGTATCAGGACGAAGCCATGCCTTCTTCAGACGAGGACGGCCAGGGGTTGTTAGGCACTTACACGTCAACAATCATGCCCTCTCTCGGATTGACTGTACCAGCATCGACAGTCTCCAGCAGAGCCGCAGCTGCGCGTATGCGAGCCTGCAAATCTTCAAAAGTCTTTTCTGCATCCTCAAAGGGTTTGGAATCAGCACCGGTCAGGCGATCAACGTTGACGCGTATCGTCTTTGTGGCATTCTGGATCTGGAAGACGAGCGGGAGTTGGTCGGCCACTAGGCGGGCTTCAGGATAGATGCCGTCGGCATCAAGATGGTGCTCCTCGGCAAATGACTTTGCCTGGTCGAGAATATGCGAGAGGGCATTGAGCCCGTTGGTAAAGATTGGGATGGCAAAGTCGTATAGGGGTGATTCAGACATGGCGGCGGTCTTGCGGTGTTACACTACCACGACAGTGGCTGTCTCCTCGAAGCATGACGACGGTGAGATGGTGCGGCATTTTGGGGGTTGGGGGACTCTGATCGGTATATCCGTGCCTATCAGATTAACCGGCCATTGAAATAGACCCGACGACAACTGAAACGCCCACAAGCATGGAACTTGAACACTTGGAATGTGAGAATATCTGTCTCTATTGAAAACTACCCATTTTGTCAACCCTGGAGATCATTGATGGTGGGTTAATTAGTGAGCGGCTTTAGTGACGTCAGGAATGCAGGTGAAGGAGCAATGGCGCGGTGAGTGGGCTCGAAGCTGGCTCACCCGGGCCGTACTCCTACGGGTTTCTTTTCCCCCGTCCGGCGTCCGGCGTCCGCCGCTGCTCATTATCATGATACCTACTCCGTAGCTCTGGATTGATTCCTTCTGGTTGAGGATATTTTATCAGACGACGGCAAGATGGCCTGCCACAAACGCACAAACCAGCTTGATTGGCAAGGTCAACTTCAATTGGCTCTGTGCAACCTGCCGCCCTCTCTCTCCAAATCCACGGTTGAGCCGTCTTGATGCACAGACCTCCAAAAAAATATTAAAGAAAAATAAAAAATAGAAAACTCGTGCACTCCCGCCTGCGCTCACCCGCCCGTCTCGGAACTCGGAATGCGGTGCACTGACGACGGATGTACGAGGCGAAACCTTCAAAACCGGGTTCAGACGATTGCTGTAGGCAGACCAAAGTAGGAAAAAACACAACGTCGAAACATTGAGAGTTGAAACTGTCGATAATAAAAAAGAGAAAGCAAAACGTCCCGAGGGGGAAATCGGAACCAGGGCCCGAAAACTGGAACCAACAAGAAAAAAAGTTGGCCATTGAAATTCCACTCAAGGTCCACCCTCAGTTGGATCTAGACCGTGAAGCTGCCCATTTCGCGTATGGCATTATACTGGAAACCAGCGTGCTGGTGAGATGCCTTACCCGAGCGACAAACGAGTCGACAGCAACGAGGGAAAAGGGTCTCACGGTGGCATTGGTCGAACCATTTCTGGACCGTCAAAGATTGCAATGCTTGGATTGACCCCGCTCTGAATTTCATGCGTCGGTTTCCGCGGCCGCTGATTGGACCGCCGAGGTCTTGGACGGCCCACCGACCCGAGCTTCCACGTGGAGCTGCTTTCTTCTTCCTTCTCCAATCCGTCCCGAACTCGTCTGCTTTCTGATTTTGGTCGCCCGGGTTTGGAATTACTCGTCCCACCCATTGCATCCCTCCTTTCCTTTCGTTTCTGCAGCAGAATCATCACAGATGTCATGCCTGCCCCGGGGCACGCACAGTGCACACCGGTGCGTCCGTGCTCCTGTCTGTGAGGACGCTACCTCTGAACTAGATCTTTTAAGGCTTGCGCCAGAAGGCCCACACACACTGGTCCACCTGCCCCGGATTTCGTCCCTGGTCTCCGATCTTCAACGAGCCGCCCACCACCTATCTGGCTGATGAGATTTGCAGTGTAGTAATAAACACGGCACAAAGCGATCATGTCGATGTTCGAGGCCTTTTCTCCTCTCTCATTTGCATCTCTGCTACGAGAAACGCGTCGCCGCAGTGGCTGCGCCATTATTATTTTTTTTCTTTTGTTTCGACTTTCAGAAGCAACACCCCTCCCCTTTCCCCCTTTCCAGCAATCATTCAGATTGCGCGCGGCGCAGCCCATTAACCAATCAGGACCGCTGCGACCGCTATGGTCTCGCTTGTTCCCTTGCCTGCTTCCTGTCGGACGCAGGGGAATCCTACACAGCAGATTCCCGACGGGAAACCCGCATCACCGCGCGATACCAGAACCAGGTTGTTCGCCGACGCTTTGTCATTTTTCCCCAGAGTCCTAGAACCTCCCCAGCCTCCAGTCGGTCGTCGAGTGGAAACTCTGATGATCGTCAGCAAAACGCAGTCTTTTTTCCCCTCTGGCCCGTCGAGAGTCGTCATCTCAATCAAGCCGTTAGAAGTCGTGCAGCTCCCGTCGTTGCAGCGGCCGCAGATGGGCAGCCCATGATTGGCCAGCGGTGCGAGGTCGCATTTTATCCTTTTTTACCATCCGGGCCTTCTTGTACCGTTTGGGCCATCACCAGACTCTTGGAGCGCGCCAATCCGAACCCGAAAGAAGATTGATGGAATACTACGATGCAACCCCCTTCTCCACCCTGAATTGCTGTTAGCTCGAGACCGACCTGAAGCACGGGCCGAGGCAGGGTTTGTTGGAGTTTTTTATCTTTTTGCGTAACGAAAAGCAGCTTTTTCTTTTTCAATAAAAGAAAAGAAAATAAATATAGACAAAGAAAAAAAAAGAACACAGTCTCGGGATTTTGCCGTTTCTTTTTTTTCTTTTTTTTTTTTTCTAATTTTCCCCCGTATGTGGTTACGCTGAAGTGGTCCGAAATCAGTTGCACTAACCAAGGTACCTACGTACCTTACTCATCAGGGATTTGGACAGTGGTGTAGCGTGCCTACTATCCCTCTCTGACACCTCTCTGCACTAGTGCGTGCTCCAGCCCGTTGGGATCGTCAACTATTGACGTGCCAGAGGAACTCTATCGTCCGCACACACCACACCAGATGCCAAGCAGGGTTGACCGTTGCGCCAGCTGACAAAGTTCTCTCAAGGCGCTCACTCCCGCCAGCCACTTCCGCAAAGTACTTCGATCGGTCCCTGGCTGCTCAACTCGACTTGAGCTGAATTTCCCAATGGCATGTTGAACTTGTACACATTTCATTTCGTTTGTAGGGGTGCTCCCGTCCCGTCATCCAGCTCGTTGGTTCTTTCGTCGTGTGCAAAAAGCTGGAAGCGAGAAGCTCTACGAGATTGCCCCCGCCGGACGAGGGGGAGGTACCAGGGCTGCATGCAGCTCTAATTCGGCGCTCCCTGTCCGTCACGCCGTTTGGGCCTCACGCCAAGAGCTCCACCAGTCCCAGACAACGTCAAGTCTGGATCTCACAGCCTGTACCTCCGCCCTGGTCGTGCGACTGATCCTGCCAAGCTCGCCAGGCCTTCCCCAGTTTGGTCCACTCCCCCGCTCCCCATCCCGGCCCGCACAGGTTGAAGGATTGCCGGAACTCCTGCACAGACAAAGAGAGAAGGAGAGGGAGGGAGGGAGAGCATGGGGTATGTGCAATTTAATCATGGGGTAAAGGGTTCGAGCGGATCTCCCGTTGGGGGATATTAATCCTCTTGCATATACGTTCGAGAGCCTGGTAAAAGGCTGCTCTGTTTCTTTTTCTTTTCTTTTTCCACTCTCCCAATACCTGCCGTCGCCCATTTCCCCCAAACCTTCCCCGAGGCGTATGAGGCGATACCGATCGGCCCCGACGACAAACCCGGCTCTGGCTGAGAGGACCAACGAGAGGGAAGCCGGAATGGCAAAGGTCATACCCGACTCCGCTTCGGCGGAGTTTGAGGTTGTCCAGGAGCATCCACGCTTCCAGAGGGTCTACTGGATGAGGGAGCCACACCTGAGGAGGCTCTACGGCATGACCGTCATCTTGATGGTGGCTTCGGCAACGACAGGGTACGATGGAATGCTGGTAAACACGTCGCAGCAAATGGATCGATGGAAGTGGTTCTTCTTTCCGGAATCGAGAAACGGCGACAAAGGGGACCTGGTAGCGGACAGCATGCTCGGAATCCTGGTAAACATGTTCAACATTGGCTCCATCTTGTCCTTCTTCATCACGCCTCACGTGGCGGATCACTATGGGAGGAAGCCGGCCATCGTCTCGGGATGCATCTTCATGATAATGGGCGGCCTCCTCACCGCCTTTGCCAACGGTTACGGAAGTGCGTATTTCTCTCCCCTTCACCTCCCCTTACCCAAGTTTTTCACGAGTCTGAGCTGACACATCACAAAGTGTACGTTGGCGGTCGGTTCCTGCTAGGCTTTGGCAACTCCCTTTCGCAGATGGCCTCGCCCCTCTTGCTGACCGAGATTTGCCATCCCCAACATCGCGGCCCAGTCACGGCCATCTACAATTGCTTATGGAACGCCGGCGCCCTGCTGGTGTCTTGCATCGCGTGGGGGACCATAAACATCAAGAACGATTGGTCGTGGAGGTCCATCACCTTTCTTCAGGTCCTGCCATCGCTAATTCAGCTCTGCGGCATCTGGTGGATCCCGGAATCGCCACGTTATCTCATCAACAAGGAGAGGCACGAGGAAGCCTTGCATATCCTCTCCAAGTGGCACGCCGGCGGGGATCTCAACAACGCCACAGTCCAATTCGAGTTTCGCGAGATCAAGGCGACCATCAAAATCCAAAAGGACAACGAACGAGCGACGAGCTATGCTGATTTCTTGCGAACAAAGGGCAACCGCTGGCGACTGGCCATCATAATCTCGCTCGGCGTCATCAGCCAGTACAGCGGCAACGCCCTGTTCAGCAACTACATGGACATCATCTACGTTGGCGCCGGAATCGGCGATGAAAGCCAAAAGCTGGCCATGTCGACGGGCAAGACCATCTTGGATCTGATCATCACCATGACGGCGGCGCTCAACGTTGACAGGTTCGGCAGGCGGCCGCTGTTCCTCGTCTCCATGATCGGCATGGTGTGCAGTTTTGCCATCTGGACCGTCACCGGCGCCGTTTACGAATACTCGCACGAGCAGAACCTCAGTGCGGGGTACGCCCAGCTGGTATTCATCTGGCTGTTTGGAATCTTCTACGACATTGGTTTCTCCGGGCTGCTGGTTGCGTACGCCTTGGAGGTATTGCCGTTCCATCTTCGCGCAAAGGGCATGATGATTATGAATATTACCGTGCAAGCCGTCCTTGCGCTTGGAAAGTGAGTTTTTTTTTTTTTTTTTTTTTTTTTTTTTTTTGTTTTAAAAAAATGGGGTGGGGAATAAAAAAACCCAATTTTGGAAAAAAAAACAAAAAAAAACAAAAAAAAAAAAAATTGGTTTAAAAAAAAACCCAAAA
>MU864958.1:0-84101 GCA_033576145.1 Cladorrhinum samala
ACCCCACAACCCCCACCCACCCCACCCACACCCCCCCCCCCCCCCCCACACCCCCACCCCCCCCCCAAAAAAAAACAAAAAAAAAAACCCCCCCCCCCCCCGGGGGGGGGGGGTTAATCTTGGGTAAATAAATAACATCCCAAACACTCCCCTAAAACTACCTCGGTACCTAATCATCAAGGCAACTCTGCGTCGACGCCGTAGTTCTCCTGCAAACCCAACGGCACCACCAAGCTGGAATCCGACATCCTCGCGGCGGCTCTGTTCCTGCCGCCGCCGGCGTCGTGAACCGAACCTTCAAGGTACCCCGGTACCTCTGCGAGCGCCAGCTCTGTCCCGTCGCCCAGCTCGTATCTCGGCCCGCCGACCTTGACGTCGTATACACCGACGGCGCCAGTGGAGTCCCCAATGACCAGCATGCTCCCGTCTGGCGAAAACTCAAACACTGTGACCTTGTGCAGGTTCGCCTCGAGCTGCCCGTAACTCGCAAACGACCCGGCATTCTTGGAGGAGGAGGAGGAGGAGGAGGAGGCCGAGGCGGCGTTGTCCGGGGGATACCTCCAGACCTCCTCGGTGGTCTCGACGTCGACAATGACGAACCTGCCCGCGTTGGCGTCGCAGTACGCCACCAGCTTGCAGTCCGGGCTTACACAGGCCTGCACGTTGGGTATGGCGAAGATGCGCGTCGAGTTGGCGGGGAGGTCCCAGACCACGACGAACCGCTCCGGCGCCGGCAGCGGGCTGCGCCGGAATTTGCCTCCGGCCAAGGGGATGTCGGAGTGGTTGGCGGGGATCCATATCGACACGGCCAGGTTCCCTCTCGCGACCAGGGAGGCGGGCAGGGCCGTCTGCAGGGCCGGGTACTCGGGCACGTTGTACCGGTAGGGCCTGTGCCTCGTTTCGTCCTCGAGGCTCGTGACGGTGGCGCTCGGCGACAGCGCGTGCAGCCTGCCCTCCGAGGTGGGCTTCATGTGCCACGCCACAAGGATCGTCGCGTGCGTCCGCGGAGGATCGCCGGGGCGGGGGCCCGCGGCGGCTACCAGGAACGGGGAGTCGGCCGAGAACGCCAGCTCGGGGAACTTGGGCACGAAGGGCAGCTCCGACTTGAGCAGCTCGATCGAGTGCAGCGAGTCCTCCCAGAAGGGCTTCTTGGCCGCCGGGTTGCGGGCGAGGAAGAACCGGTCGATCCTGTCCCCCTTTGGGCGGTAGACCACGAGCGGGGCGAAGTCGGTGTGGTAGGCGTCTCGCTGGCTCGCCGCCCACCGGTGGGCTTCCTCTATCACCTGGACCTTCTTGGACGAGGTGCCGCCCTTGGAGAAGTTGTAAATGTCCAGCGTGATGCCGAAGTGGGAAGCAACGGCGATCAGCGAGGCGTTTTCCGAGAGGATGGCGTGGCTGCGGATGAAGTACTCCCTGGAGCGGACCTGGGGCTGGACGTAGGACGTTATTTTGATGGTGCTTTGGACTTGGTTCTGCCTTATGGACCAGATCTTGACGTTCTTGGAGTGCCTGGTTGCCAGGTAGAGGGAAGCCGGAGACACGTCAATGTGGAGAATGTCTCCGCCTTTTCCTTTGGGCTCAGTGAGGTGACGGAGGGGAGAGATGGTGGCTCGGCGGTGGTTGGGACTGTTTTTGGCTGGAACGGGAATGTTGTATTGTTTGGGACTCGTGGTGCTGGTGGTGGTACTGGCACTTCCGCTGGACCAGATGCTTGGGGATCCGATGAGAGGGGAGACGACACTCGGTCTGGATAAAACGCTGGGGGACCGAAGGCTTGGCGACATGAAGCTTGAGGTTATCAAGCTGGGAGAATAGATGCGGTTATGCCTCCAGTGCGACTTCGATGACGGTGTCGGGCTACGCCGGCTGTCCGGCGCCTGGGAGGTTGCCAAGGTAGTGGCGGCTGTTGAGGGAGCAGGTGAACCCGCTCGTGGGGTAGAGATGGTGGCGGTCGTGTGGTTGTGCGATTCCGTGATGCTCTCTGCGCTGCGGGGAAAAGACATGGTGCTTCGTCGGCTGGTGGGATCAATCACCACCGGCAACATGTCATCGTCTATGATGGAGGTCCCCCGAGAGATGGCATGCTTCTTATGCGGGTATGAATCACCGGACGAGGTCGACGCACGAGACGGTCGGGGATCGGACCAGCGATGATCGTGAGCTGGTTCGGGGGATTCAATCTCTAGAAAGTTGAGCGGACTGAGTGGCTCAGACTGCGTCGTCGGGGAAGATTCGTCGTTGGAAGCATTGCCACCCCAATCTGGGGTTAACGGAGGTGGTGTACCGTGATGTGGAATGGCCCCGAGGATCGGGCTCTCTGGACGCCCAGTATCTATACTGGGAGGCTGAGTGTGTAATGGTAAGCCCTTTCGAAAGAAGCCTTGCGCCGGTAATATTGGTGACTCCGGAAAGTGCTCAACGACAACCTCCTTGGGGTTGTCTTCTCTTGGAGGTTGCTGGGGCAGCATGGGTAATGGTTCATGATCCTCGGGTCGAATAATGCTAAGGTGGTCCTCTTCCCCGATGTGGTAGGAGTAAGCATTGTCATTGGGTCGAGAAGATATCCATGGAACAGTGTCCGATACGGCGCTGTATCTGACGTCTGCCGCTGGAGTGGAAGTTGGAGATCTGGTAGTGTCCTCCTCCGGCTCGGCGGCAGGAATTGACGTGGCCGGGTTCGATTGTACAACTGCTTCCTTTTCCTCGTGGATCTCCCTCGCATGTTTTGCGTCAACCGCCGGAACGACTTCTTTTACTTTGTCAGCCACCGGAGTGACCTTCTTCTCCTCCCCAGGAAAGGGTTTTTTGTCCTCGGTCCCAACCGTGGCATGGTGATCATTGCTCCCTTCATCCGTCAGCACGAACCCCCTGACCGTGGGATCATCGAGACACTCATGCCCGTTCTCGGCCAAACTCTCCTTCATCTCCTCCTCCTCCTCTTCCAGCTTCTTTTCCTTTCGAGCGGCGAACCTCTTTTCCCACTGCCTCAAGCAACCATCGACGGCATCGACGAACAGCACAAGCACCTGCCCCACTTCGCTTTCCTCCATGCCTGGCTCCTCACCATGTTTCCTCAACCGCTCGATTTCCTCCTCAATCTGTTCCTTCAGCCCCCCAGCCTCTTTTTCTTCCGAGTCGTTCTCCAGCGCCGACGATGACAATGTCAAGATATCCAAGGCCAAGCTCAACGCCTCTCTGAAGGTGCCCAGCTTGACTCTGCACCGCGCCATGTCCTTCTGTCCAGTCTTTGTCCACTGCCCAGCGTCTTTGCACTGGTCTAGGACCGAGTCGATCTGTATCAAGACATTCCCGCAGCTTTCCAACAACAATAACATCTGCGCCTGAAGGATTAATGGGATGCTTGATTCCTCCCTGAGCAGCTCGAGGACGAGACGGAGGTCCGACAGCTCCCTGGTGACGGCGGAGAGGTCGGCGTGGGCGGCGCGCACCGACCTGATGAAGCGGGTGATGATGGACGAAGTCGACGAGATGCCCGAGAGGAGATACTCGATCGGCCTCGAAGCCGAGTGTCCCGACCGGTGCTCCATAATGAAGTACCGGCGGGCTGGTAAGTCGTCTGGTGGGGACAGTGTATCTCGATGCGCCCTGTTATTGTGCCGAATGCTATCGGACCGAGTTGGGCGGAAAAGTACAAACAAGAACCGGCCTGATGGAATGAAGAGTGGCAATCTACTACCCCACGTTGTCCAAAAGCGGCGACGACGACGAAACGGTTTCGGTAGTGTTCCAGTGAAGAAGTGATATTAGACTAAAATGGGAGAAAAAAGTTTGGTGTTTTTGGCACTTTCTCCTCAGAAACTGAACAAAACGGAAACCACCATCAAGAGACTCTCAAGATGACAAACTATCTCCCGAGGAGGGGGGGTGGGGGGAGCGGTTAGAAAATCAGCAAGAGTTCTGTCTCTCTTTTTTTTTTTTTTCCTCAAAGGTAAAGATCAGCACTCGCAAAGAACAAAAGAGAAGGTAAGGAGGGGGGTGTGCCAGCAACACAAACCGCGGGGGCCGGCTTTATTCCATCTCCATCTTTTTTTCTTTTCCCACATGCCGCCCTCCATGTAAGTCGGATGCCATGTGTGACCTCCACTCCAAACAAAGAAAACATGCCCACATCACCCCCCCCCTCCCTCTCCCTTCCCTCTTCCCCAGCCCATCCGATCACCACCACATTCTATTGAGCCTTCCTACGAACTTGTCTCAAAGGAGGTTCAAAAGGAACGATTCGGTAATTAATACCGTAAAAGCAAAGCGAAGCGAAGTAAGAAAAGAAAAAGGCAAAAGTGGCGCATGTTATTGCAAGTATCTCTCCCTTCCTCAGGCTCACTCACTCCCACGACGGGCCCGGTCGGGGCGGCGGCAGTTCAACGCATGTATGTAAATTCGGGGACCACTGATTGATGACGAGACCGATCGGTATTGCTTGTACCTACCTACCCACCTACCTAATCACCCCTCCGAAAACAAAAGAAGAAGAAGAAAAAAAAAAAAAGAAACGCCATGCATCCCGCCAAGGTCAAAGGTTAACCACTCATGTTGTTGCGCCGCAATCCCGCAGCAAGGCTTACATGCATGATTTGGTGATATGGGGGAGCTTTTCCTGTTTGCTCTGCTTTGCTTTGCTTTGCTAGCTTTGCTGGGAGTCGCTCGGTCCCGCAAGGAACCACAGTCAGTCAGTCAGGTCCCAAAGTCAGCAAGCAAAAGAAAACTTCTTCACTCAGCAGCGCAAGGGACGGGGCTCTTCCCCCCCGGTTTCCCCGGGGAATCGATCCTCTGAACAAGCAATTATTTACTACTCCGTAACCGTAAATCCCCAGCATATAAAAATGTCTCGGATGAGCATAAGCAATTACCCCCGGCAGCTCGTTTTGATGCTTTTTTTTTTTTTTTTTTTTTTTTTTCCTGCCAGTTGACTGATGATGGCGTTCCAAATTTGATCATTCTTTTTTTTTTTTTTAATATATATAATTATTCCCTTTTGTCGGTTATATCTGACCTGTCTCTGACCTAGCTGCGTATGGAAATAAGTAAAAAAAAGTTGTCACCCACAGCAGTTGGTGTGCAGTGAGTAATAGGCAAGGTAGGTTGTGTGTAAGTCTCCGAAAAAAATGAGGGGGCAACTTTCTTTTCCTCCCTTCTACATCCACTCACTGCATCTTCCTTGTTCCCAAGCCCCAACACTAACAAAACAAAAGAAATAACATAAGACAAGGATCTTTCCAACATAATTCTCAAAATCCCCGATACGCAAAAATTACCTAGATAAGATCAATTATTAAGTACAAAATGTCGCATTGCAAAATCGTAATGATGCATTCAGTGCAGAAAGAAAACTAGGAGTGCCCGCCAAGACATGTTTTGTTTGCAAAACAAAGAGATAAAAGAGAGGATGCAAATTAGACTAATGCCAAGATTTCTAGAACATTTCCCTTGGAAAAAAAAAAAGGGGTTTTTGAGAAAAAGAGGTACGAGAGGAAACTTGAAAGATAGGTAATAATAGAGAGAGAAAGAAAAAAAAGAGAGGGAGAAAGGGAGGTAAAAAAACGACAAGAAAAAAAAATAATGTCCCCTCGACCGGAATCGAGCCGGTGACCTTTCGGTAATCAATAAATTCCTTTACAGCCGAACGTGATAGCCAACTACACCACAAGGGGTTTATTTGTTGGAGACTCACGTCGCATTAGCAGTTCTTATCCAGGAGAGCCCCTCCACAATCCAAGCCAGGGATCCTCCCACTCAAAAGTTTCAATAAGCCACCCCGCGGCGCAGCATTTGCTAGAAACCTTCCGAATACTACTCCGAGAATTGAACCAACGAGCCTCCGATGGTAAGGATTATACTGGTTGACAGATGGATCGAACAGTAGGGGGAAATATCTAATAGCTCTCATTCTCCTCTAAAGAAAAAAAAAAAAAAAAAAAAAAAAAAATAGTGTCCTGACTAGCAATCATCCTACAACCCCCGAGTCGATCCCAAACAAACTTTCACTCTGACCTCATCACTCCCCCTACCTTCAAACCCAAACAGTCTCCTTCAGCCATCCCCCCAACACCTTCCTAACTTCTGCCTCCTTGTTTCTCGCATCCACCTTCGTCTCCTCGCTGCCCCCGACAAACCCTCTCAGCCCTTCATTGTCAAACCCGTGCAAAACATCCGGCACCAGCAGCCACTTGACCTTCTTGCCCTCCCCGTTCTCCTCAAACGCGAACCTCTCATCCCCAAACTTGAGCCCGGGGCCCCCGGCTTCCTCATCCCCGCATACGCTCTCCTTCTTGTCCTCGGAGAACCTGTCCGGTATCTTCCTCCCGGAGAACTTGCAGGCCGCCCTCCAGCTATCGTAGCCGAGCATGTCGAGCTCCGCCCCGACGAAGCACAGCCACTCGGGAAGGTCCCCCCTCTCTGCGTAGTAAGGGCTCAGCTTGGGATCCCTGAGGTCGTGACCGGGCAGGATGTAACCCCAGTTGAAAGCGGCCGCCATGCCCTCGAGGTAATCCGTCGGGCTGTTCCTCGGCGTCGGCAGCGACGGCTTGTACGGCCGGTTCTTGATCTTGACCGAGATGGGCACCGAGAGGTCCAGCACCCCGTACACGGGTATCGCCGCCGCGGGCGAGTTGGGGTGGTGCTTGACGTCGGGCAGCTGCGACACGGCCAGGGACAGGTTCGCGCCCGCAGAGAACCCCAGCACGGCCGTCTTCCCTCGCCCGCCGCGCGACGTCCGGTCGATGGGCAGGGACTCGTCCGCCAGCGCCGCCAGCATGAGGGCCTGCACGTCGTATATGGGGTTCGGAAACGGCGAGCCGGGCGCCTTGGCGTAGTTGAGCGAAATCACGAGCGCCTGGTGCTCGTCCGCAAAGGCGCGGTTCCATTCGTCGTCGTCGCGCGATTCGCCTATGCACCAGCCGCCGCCGTGGATCGTGAACAGCGTCGGGAGCGTGCGCGGCGAGGTTTTGTCGTACGAGGTCGGGAAGAAGATACTGCGCGTGGGAATATGAGGATTAGAAGGGCGAAAAAAGGACTTGAGGGGTGGAAAGGGAATAAAGCTCCGTACCGGATTGGGAGGTCAGGACGACATTCGTAAGTTTTCACAATGTCGGGATGTCCTTCTGGCGGTTGAAAGTGTTCTTTCCATCCGCGGAACCAGTAAGCGGAAATTACCATGGACTTGAGCGTGTACAGGTAGCTTGCATTCGCAAGTTTGGACAAGAATGGGACTTCATGTTTTGTCTCGAGGCCGGTCGCGGTAGTAGCGTCTTTGTTGTGCTGCTGACCGTCGCTGGACTCTTGTTGAGGGGTGATATCATCCGCCATTTTGTCGTTGCTGTTTCGTGGGGTTCTCGATTTTCGCGCGATGGTAGGTGTCGCTGGCAGATTGATACTTCGAGGAGAGATATCCCTAGGTGTTTGCTATCGACGTCTAACGAGTGCAAAGAGAGAAGCTGAAGGTCCAAGCTATATATACCTAAGGTATGTACGTGGTCGGCGGCTAAATTAGATAGGCACTGCTTGACAATCTAGGTAAGGTGGTGGTGGTGAGTGGTTGGTGATGCCACAATCTGTGTTTCCGACACGATCGGATTTATCGGTTGCTGCGCCCCAACATCCCCGTGAGGGGAGGGATGTTCGAGTATGCGAGGTTGCATCTGGAAAGAAGGCCCAAGCAGGTAAATTGACATGTGAGATTAATCCGAGAAGAATATGGTGCAGAAGGCGCAGTAAAAGGATATGCCCAAAGGTTTTTCTCAGCCAATCCGCGACAAGAGTGTCCAAAATGCTGTCAGCAGCTTCTTATCGTTGTTGACTCGAATATGAGGGTTCTGAGGGTTCAGCAAAACCAAAATATACTGATGCGCCTGGTATGGAAGTATTAGAAGGCATTTCCCGAACTGCGACATACGTCCCGTTTATATCGTCGACCACCTCACCCTCACAATATGGAGGGGCACTCATCGTTTCCATCGAACAAGACCCGACCCAATGGAATCCAGCGAAGTTTGTCAGTGGACCAGCCCTGCCAAGCCGCCACTAACAGCCACCAAAGCTGCGCTCGGGTCTTGACTCTTTGTTCGCAAAAAAACCCCACCCACTCACTATTGCTTGCATGGCAGGGCAATCCGGGGCACCCACCTTTACCTGCAAGACATCGTCAAGCGCCAAAACCACCCAAGCAAAAGCTCCAACGAACAGAAACAAATGTGAATAACCTAAACTACAAAATACATTGTACATGCTCAAAGATCCCACAAGACCTTACATCCCTTTCCTTAACAAGTACGGGAGCAGTTTCCTCTTTCCATCACCGGTATTCGTATGTTATGCCAAATCCTGTTGCCCTCATCAAATTTCCCTATGCTTCTCAAAGTTCACCTCCGGAAAAAAAAAGAGAGAAATAGAGAAAAAGAAAAAAAAAAAGAAAAAGCCCGAGGGGTTTTATTTAATGCACACCTGACCCTCTATGCACAATAATCTCCTCGCCATCTTCATCAGGATCCTCAATGCTCGTCCTTCTTTTAGCTTCAACAGCCCGATTAATCTTCTTGCCATCCTCACCAATAACCCCGTCATCTTCTTCCTTGGTCAGTTCGATGGGTTCTTCAGTGATCGAAACCGTGGTTGGAACGGAATCAACGGTTGTTGCTACTGTTGTTGTTGTTGCCGACGAGGTGCTCGCCTCGGCAGGGGTCTCCTCCTTTTTGTCCTTGGAGGCCCCGAAACCTTGCGTAGAAAAAGGCCAGAGGCTTCCAAATGAACTCTTGACGGGGGTGGGGTGAACTGGCAACGGCTTGACCAGAATCTTTTCCCTTGCAGGGTCGATCCCGCTGATTGGGCCGGTAACCTCGGGCATGGCAAAATCCCCAAATTCTTCATCCTCAATATCGTCCTCGTCGACTTGATTATCAGAGTCATCAGTGTCATCCCGTCCGTCACCAAAACGCTCCAGTTCCTGAGTATTGTCGTCGTCATCTTTGTTTTGAGTCGACCGCCTTCCTCCAACTACCCCGCGCCACCAAGATCCGCGATTCCAGGCCGAACTGCCGCCAACGCCATTGTCATCTGGATTTCCTAGCTGGTCGTCGTCGCTCCCACTGTTGGAGCCCTCTTCCTCATACTCGTCATCTGCGAATGGGTTCCGTACCCGTTCGCTGCTTGCCACGCTGGTAAGGGTGAAGTCGTTAGATCCTGTGGCATCCTCTGATGTTGAGTTGCCGCTTTCCTGCTCCCCGTTTGCTGCTGCTGCCGCTGCCGCCGCCGCATTCCGCTTGTTCATGGCGAGACGGGCTGCGAGCTGCAATCTAGCCCTGGACGGGGGGATGTTGAGGGGCGGAGGAGGCGGAGGAGGCGGCGGGATGGATGGTGGATTAAGTGAGTTGAGCGAGTTGGCATTAAGGGGGTCCGTATAGGCTCTAAACTGTATGGCCCTGTCAGTCTGACTGTTGGAGCAAATATGAGCACTGAAATTTGAGACAGCATAAAACAACACCACGACCATTCATCTTGTCATCGCGCACTAGCAAACACGATTATGTTCCGAAAGCCAAAGCTATTGGATTAATCCGTTGATGCATAATCCTGAAGGTCGGAGATGAATTACAACGCAACGATAAAAAGAAAAAAAATGAAACACCACTGCTCCATCAAGCCGGCCTCATGTGTACAAGTTGATGCTTCCGTGCCGGTGGACACGATCAGAACATAAAAGGGAATGACATGTCTGACTCATCTCTGCAAGACGACGACTTTATCCAGCGGACGTGGCTGCCAGAGCCGCTCTGAACGTCACTCATCGAGCAATCCACCCAGTCATCGAGCTCTTCGTCGTTGAACAGGGGAAAGTCGTCCTCGCAGCTGATATAGTGGCGCACGATATTGCGCTGTCCCTCACTTGAGGCACATTGGAATGAAAATGATGATGAACTGCTACTAACCTCGTTGTTGACGTCCTCCTCGGTCTCTTGTTCCTCGTCGTCGTCCTCGTCGCTGGAGCTGCCGAATCCGCTCATGAGGGTACCAGAGCTGATACCGAATGGGCCAATACCTCCGCTTCCCGAACCTTCATCGGAGCCACCATTGAGCCCAGCCTCTGCAAGAGCGGTCGAGCCGCCACCACCCCCGAGACCGATGGAACCAAGACCGGTGAGACTGTTGCCAATCAGGTTGGACTGAGCGGCCCGGTTGTTCATAGCAACCTCTGGCCGAACTCCGCCGAGAATGGCGTTGTCGCGCTCCCTGGTTTCAGCGAGTGCTCCCTCCACATAGTTTATCCAGTCCTGCGCCATGACCTTCTCAAGCACGAGTTCGTTTAGGAGCTCAGGCGGATGACGCTCGGTGAACTTGACGACCTCCTCAGCGATAAGAGTTAGGTGACCCATGTAGCCCATACGGGTCTTGTTCTCCGTCTCGGACCTGTCGCTGGCCTGCTGCCCGTTGATGATCTGGTTGGTGATGTCTGCCGCTTCAAAGAGGCTAATGGCGAGTGTGGGGTTATATCCCCGATCCATAGGTCCGTTAAACACTTGCTGCACAATGTCATAGACCACATTGTGGAGAAAGTTGTTCCATGGGTACGTGAAGAAGAACCTCAGAATAGTAGGTACAACGCCATGCTTGACGAATTGAATCTTGAGGTAGTCGCCAACAACCGGGTTTGGCGCTGGGGGTACTTCCTCCGCAGGGGTTACGCTCCCGTCGACGGGGGAAACGACAACTGAGATCTCATGCGTACGCTGCGCAGTCTGATTGCCGGAATCAACTTCTGGTGCGTTTTGGGGCTCGGAGCTCACGGTGTCTGCTGTGGTGCTTTGCGCAGCGGTTTCGGCTGTCGACGTGGCTTTGCCATCATTTGCCGCAGTTGCCGACTCGGTCGGTTCAGAAGTAACCGGCTGAGCAGTAGAGGCCGAGAATAACGGGGCCGGGGTATCTTCTGGGTGAGGTGACAATATCTCGAGCGCCCCAGGCTTCTTGCCCGCGATCTCGGCAACCAAATCCTCGACGGAAATCTTGTCTGACGGCTGCGACGTTGGGTTGGGCTTGGTAGTCTCGCTTCCGTCGTCTTTTGCAGCTTCAGATTGCTGGTTCCCTGACGCAGGGGCTTTGGTCTGTGCATCCGTCGGCACGGCATCTGAGCCGGTCTTCTCCTGCTTGACAGCCACATCTCCCTTGGATTCGGTATCCGTCTCGGCTTTCGTGGCCCTTTTTGAAGGCGAGAGAGGGGCCACAATGAGATCGGCGTCTTCGATCAATTCTTGCTCACCCGCCTTTGGTGTTGCTTCAAGATCCCGGAAGGTGAGCCTTGGAGAGCTCAGGGGTTCATCGACAAAGTCGTCATCGTCCTTGTCGAGGAACGACGACACAGATGAGGAAGCTGGCGCATCTGGAAGCTCCAGGACACCGTCTGAGTTCTCTTCCTCCGTGGCATGCGTCACCTCTTCGAAGCCATCGTCATCGACCGAGCTGTTCATGACCTCAAGTTTCCGCCTCTCCTCAGCCGGGGATGACTGCGTGGAGCGCATTGTGAGGTCCTCGCTCGAGGCCGGCGTCTCGTCATTAGCGCGAGCAGGAGCCAGCCGACCTTCCGTCCTCATCCGTTGACGCTGGGTATCACGACTGGCGATGAACTCCTCCGACCCGACTTCGTTCAGGAGGCCCATGTTGCTGCAGTGCAGCAGCTCGGCCATGAGTTCGCATGTCTTGAACCTGTCGAAGCCGAGAGGTTCTATCTTGTCCCCAAAGGTGGAAGAGAGGCGTGCCTTTTGGGCTGGAGCGTTCATAATCACCTCCATGAATTTGGGAACGTGATCGGCGAAAAGGCGAAGCAGCGTACCAAGGTAGATGGGATCGCGGCTCGACGGAGGAGCATTCGCATCGACACCTTCGGGGTCATAGTCCGAATTGTTCTTTCGAATCACTTCGATGACGATGCCGACGCCACATGTCAACGGGTTGCCGCCCTTGAGCATGTACCCGATTAGTTGTTCAACACAAGGCCTCGACACCAACTGGCGTGTCAGTTCGTTAGGTCCTATGCAGGTTTGCTCGTTTTGGCTTGCGTTGGCCGAGACGGTGATTATGGCCTTGATGAAGTCGGCTGCAGATGTCTGAGTGGCCCAGCTGTGCTCGGGAGCGAGAAAAGAAAGAAGAGTCGGCATGACATTTTGGGTGTAGAGCCACTCAACAATCCCCTGGCCGTGTTCTGTCCGCTCGAGGCTGATGATTTTGAGCAGCAGGTCCATAATCATTGGGGAGTCGACATGTTTCAGAATATCTGAGATGGCTCCATCCAACGACTTGAGCAGGCCCAGCATTTCCTCCGTCTTCTTGTCGAACAGGGATTCGTTCACTTTTGTGAAGTAGCTTGCCTGTAAGGGATCCAGCGGAGTTGGTCGCTTCAGAAATTGCCAAAAGTTGCGGAGGAGCGGCTTGCTGTCCATGAGAGCCTCGCATATCGAGTAGTTATCCGAAGACAAAATCTCGGCGGCTACGTAAGCGTACCGGTTGCGCTTCTTTTCTACCTCCTCGTGGCTGTTTTGATCGGCCGTTGCGGTTGACGAGGACCGCGACCTGCCGGATGCCAGAATTATTCCCTTGCCCTTCTCATCTTGGTCTTCGTTTTTGTTGTCGTCTGCGACTGCGACAGGCTCGAGCTTTGGCGCAACCACATATTCCAGCAGTCTCTCGAGCACCTGTTGGTCCCGGAGGTGCTCCACGAGTTTCCCGTTGTGCTGTTTCAGTTCTTGAATCAAGTCGCTCTCGTCCAGGAGCTCTTCGAGCTGGACATTTTCCTTCTCGAGAAGCGTGTCCACAGCCGAGACGGTTGCGTAACCGCCAAATCTCCAAAACATGGTGGGCTATCTGTGCCTATGTGACGGCTCCAGCGAGACCGAGACAGCACTGACACCAGACAGATTTTTTGTTGCTCTGGTCGTGTTTATCGGTGCCGAGCGATATCATGCGGTGGTTGAGGGTTTAAAGGGGGTTAGAGATCGGGTGTCATGCGGGATGTCTTGGTGGGTGTATTTCGTCGCCCAATTGGCCGGGTGGGGGTGGGAATGTGTGTCTCTTGCCGGGCGAGCGTCGAAAGGGTGATAAAAAGCGCCGCGTGACAGAGGGGGGTATCTCAATGTCTAAAATTCTGGAAGCGTTTTGCAAGTCAGTTTGAGGGCTGAGCGACAGGGCGACATGAGGGATGTGTGTTGTTGTGGCTTTCGGGTGGGGTGTGACGAAGCAGGCGGATGGGGCCGAGCGCAATGTGCGTGCAAGCTTTGGGCAAAAGCAGGCAAAGCAGGTAAAAGCAGGGGGGTTAGGTGCCTCCAGGGAATGCGCAGTCCTAGCTGGAAGGGAAGGTCGAGGGGTGCATATGAGAAAATCCACACGCCCAAACTCCGACCACCGAGGATTTCCGCATGCAAGAAATTTTCCGCCCGATGGAATCTGCGGGAAACACAACCATGGCAAATCGAATGCCGGTGGGTGGTGGTGGTGGGATGTTGCCCAAAAGGTGCCGGCGTCGGCTTCGGAGTCGGAAAAGCAAAGTAGGCGCGGGGGGGGGGGGGGGGTTGCAGATGGGTCTGTCAGAGAGAGAGGGGAAAAAACAGAAATGTCCCATACAGAAAAGTTCCAATAATGTTACAATTATAGCGATTTTGGTCGGAGAGCCGACAGATGTCGAAGCAGATTGTCTATTGCATCGATGCCGCAAGCGGAAAAAGAAAACAGTGCGCGGGGTCGTGACGAGCGCTGGTTTGTGATGCGAAGCTTGGATGTTGAAATGAGGAAATGAGGTTGCCAGCTGGTGGGCTGGGCCGCTCCAGTCGCTAGTCACTCAGTGGTCACGCTTCTCTGGTTCCCGTCATTCCCCCCTCCATCCCTTTTGGTGCCTGCCCACGGCCCACGCTCTGCCATGCGGCATTCCGGGTGCTGGGGAAAATGCCAAGAACCCGCTCACCGAGATGGGTTGCCGGCTCTTGATTGGTTAATGCAAATCTTGGACGCTTTGACCAATCCCGAGTTTGGGCTGGCGTCTGCAATCCAGATTGGATTTTGGCAACCACCTTCCACTGAAGGCTGGGCCCGACACGGTTTAACTTTGTTAAGTTGTACATATTGTTCTGTAATAATGCTGAGAGATCCAAACTGACTCGCGGCAACCCACAAAGTCCCACACAAACCTCCATGATCGTCGGCAAACCTCGCAGTATGTCTGTCGTGACTGGGTCCGCATGGGCTTTTAGATATCACTTCGCCGTGCAGATTACTGGCCTATAGCACCCACCAAAAGCAGCCCTAGCACGGGGCCAGAATTGCTATGGGTTTTGTGGCAATAGGTGTGAATGCTAGCCTTGAGGTTTCTTGTGAGAGAGTTGTCACAAGCCTTAACAACATCAAATGTCATGACGCCAACGCCCTCAACGGTTTTACTTGATTGGTTGCCGCGTCTGGTGTTCGCTTGTTCCAACTTTAGACGGCATCTCCTCCTTCTTCAAATCATCTTCGCTGTGCAATGTCTGTAAACGTCGCCGTTTCCTGAGCAGAAAACTCACCATGGCCGAGACCAAAGACTTATCGTGATGATCCGGGAGCCCATGTTCTGACTGAACGGATTCATTGTTCTTACCAGGCAAGCGATCAAGTACCGGCAATTTGGATGAGCTCGATAACTGTTCTCGAGCTTGAATCCCTCCTCAAAACCAAGCAGGTATTCTTGGTACTATACGGCAATCGTTAGACTCAAGCCACGGCTCGGATGGCTAAGCAAGGTTATTACAGCGGGGCTCAAGCTAGCTGATGCCCTGCGGCAGTTCTCGAGGTTGAGTAATCGGAATTTGTCGGCCTCAAGTGTGCTCTGGAATCGTTGGATAACACTCTGCCCTGTGTTCCGGCGTCAGTTAGTTGCGTCTTACGAGCCGAAGCTGAGGTAGTGTTCAGCAGAATAATTATTATAATGATGGACAAAAGTTGGCAAGACTTCTTCCCCAAAATCCCTAAGCTCAAGGTAGAGGTAAAGCTGTTTTACGCAAAGTTAATTACATACTAACAGAGGCTCTTCGCTTGGTTATTCAGTGATATGTTTGTACCGGGGTTAACTGGTTATATTAAGGCATGCGACTACTATTATTCTCCATTTCCCACGGTGCTTCTCATTCTACCCCTATATAAATATATAAATATATAAATACAAGTAGTTACTCGATCACCGTGAAAATACGTCTCCAAAGATTTCAAAGCGTGTCCAAGATCCGGCAAATTCACCGTATACTCATCATGATGCGTGGTGTCATCCCTGACCCCCATGGACCGAGCCTCTTCGACGGCGAACGAGGCTCGTATCCTGGGGAGTGAGCCACCTCAACCCGGCGCAAACTCTCCAGTTTTGCTTTTTCGAGCCAGGCAGGGCTGAGGCGCCGCAGGTAGAATTGGTGCAAGGCTGGGAGGTAGACAACGTCATTGGTGCAGTACTGAACAGTCTTGGGGTCCATTGGCCGGATATCGAAGACGTTGGAGGACATCAGACTCGTGGTCTCCCGTTTGGACGCGGTGAACCGATCGAGCTCCACGCGTCCAAGCGCAAGACTTTGTCGGACGGCCCTCTCCAAGCCGTTGAGATATGTCTTGTCGCCGAAGCGAGACGCGTTCTCCAGAAGCTGGATGTCAATGACGCCGCTGAGCCCAACATTGTAGAGCGCCCAGAGGGCATCAGCGTCGTTTCGCACATCCCAAAAGCATTTTGTGATGTTGGGATCTTCCAAGATCGACTTTAGGGACTTGCCGTCGGTCGAGGTCGTTGTGAAGGCAGATTCCCCGAGGGATAAGACATCGATGAGTTTGACGACGCCTTGGGGATGAAGCAAGACGGTCATGAGCGAGATGGTTCCATGTCGGCAGAGCTGTTGGCCTTCGAGATCGAGGTAGAGGGTACTGGAAGGCGGAATGGAAGAAAGAAATGCCTCGAGCTCTGGTCGAGTAGAGATAACACTCGTCACAGATGTGGGAACAGCCATCATCGTCAAGGCTCTTGCTAGTTAATCTTGTTTATGTTTTGGAGCTGTTGGTAAACGGTCAAACTCAGACGAGTGAGCAACAAGGGAAAAGAAGAAAAGAAAAAAGATAAGGAGGGGGGAGGGTTTTATATCCCCTCTCCTCTCCCCTCTCCTCTCCCCAAACAGCCTTGCCGAATTCAATAATATCGGCCAAAGACCCTTTTCCTCGATAACTCTGTGCATCTAACTACCTAAGTAATGAATCTCATTGGAAGGACGTCTCTTACCCCGCTCGCGAGGCTCTAACATGAATCCAAGTTCCTGGCTAGATTATCCTCAATCACAGTGCGCTAGGCGAGCACACGGAGCGACAAGCGTGCCAAAAAATCCCCCCAATGTAACTAATGTGGTAAGGCATTCTCAGGCGGCCGCACATGTCGGGCGAAGGAATATCTCCTGGATATATGATTGGTCGGGGGGTTGGAGATGTTGGATGGACAACCGCCAGGATGGCTGTGTTGAGGCCTACAGCCAGAAGACCGCTCGTCTTGGTACCTAGATATGCAAAAAAACTGAGGGATGCGGTGATGACCCTGGTATATTTTGTTTTCACTCCGCCTACTTCTGGCCGTAGATAGGCAACCAAAAGGATGAAAAACAGCCAGTTAACCGTGACTCGAGTATAGCTACAAGCAATCAGAAGAATGAGAACTACCCACTTAACTCGAGTCCATGATTGTCGTCATTTCAGCATCATGTTTGGTCACTTGCGTCCTTGTTTGAAACGAGAAGATCCGGAAGATCAAGACTTTTGCTTGTCGGATAGAGCGTTTATAGGTATGCAGGGGCTTGAGATCAACCCTGGTGTGCTCGGCATTGCGCATGTCAGTCAACGCTGGGACTACTATGCCCCGGTTGGTTGGGCTGACAAACAAACGAAAGAAGGCTGTGGTGTCACAGCTGCAGACTTGATACCTCGGTAGGTAGAGGTACCTGGCATCTTGGGTGTGACGCGGATGCCCTGAAACTTTGAATGCTGCTCCGTCACGTTACTCTCCTCTCTTTAAACATTCACCCAATACTTTACTCGATATCATCAGGCACTGTAAGCGAGATCCCCAATACAATCTAATAGCGTTGTTACCTGCGTGGACGTTATAATTGCTGCAAACGGTAAAGGGGTCGTTGTGATCACGGTGCATAGGTAGGTACCTACCTACCTTTTCATAGCTTTCCACCCCCATCGTGTGTGCCCCTGCTCCGCAAAACTTCCTGGTGGTTAGGCACGCAACCGTCAACTTGTGAAAGATATTTGGAAGGGAAATGCCCCCTCAGCGTAATGAATGTAGAGATGTATTTCATGTCATAATAACTATTGATATGGTACACATTTTTTGGAGGTAACTCAACCAAAAGCGGATGTCACTTTGGCGGAGTGGTTAACGCGCAGCCCTGCTAAGGCTGTGTCTTCGGACGCGCAGGTTCGAATCCTGCAGGTGACGGCATTTCATTTTTTTTGGACATCTTTTCCATTTCTTGTTTATTTCCTAGTCTTTTTTCTTTGATTTATTGTTTTTTGTTTGGAAGGGAAAAAAGGAAAAAAAAAAAAAAAAAAAAAAAAGATGGTGAGGCAACTAGCAAACTGATGATAGTGTGTGAGACACAACATGATTGTCAGCAGGGAAACCGGGAAGCTCCTCCCGGTCCCGATCAACGTTGTCGTAGATAGGTCTCTCCGGAGCCGGGCGTACAATACTCCAAATGTTTTTGACCGATGTTGAGCGCGATCAGGAACTCCTCAGCTTGTTTCGACATGATGATATCTGTGTAATCACTCAAAGGTTAGGCTGAATAGAGAAGGCTTCTTTATATCGGCGTGTCGAATTCATCCTAGTTTCTAGAATGAACGTGACAGACTTACAGTACCTACCCGAGCTGATGAAGCGTCTTCCTATGGTTCTCTCTCGACCGTCGATCCTGTTGAAGCTGTCAGTCCAATTATTGGCCAATCTTGATGATTCCGGGAGGGTTAAGGGGGGATCATAACACCAGAGCTTGAGCATATGATTCATAGGTAGATAGGGACGAGAAGCTCGTAAATGGATATGTATGCGCAGAGTGGAAATCACTCGTGAACCTCTTGATTCCGCAGGCCTGCCAAGTCAAATGCAAAAGCCATGTCTATCATGTATAACATAGAACAGGGTGCAAGTGTAATATGGTAAGGGGTGCATGTGTGAAGAAAAGGGGTTGCAAAAAGAAATTACTCCTTTGTTAACCCGATTGCTTAGGTATATGTATTTAATCTCCTCTGAAAAACCTTCATCTACTGTTTCGTACAATCCGAGGAAAGATGTTGCCCGAACAAAGAATATCGGTTTCCCCTGCCAAGTCCACATGGGCTCCGACAGAATCCTATCACGCGGTAATCGAAATAACCTGTGTAGCGATAAACGGAAGAAATGACAATAACCCAGAATATGCCTTCCAATTTTTTTACCAGACGCACGGGGGTTTTATTTGAATACACCTTTCTTATCTTTGATATCTATTCTCTATATAAAAAGCAGGTATGATATACACATGCACATCTTTTTCCACATTCCTGGTCCCCCCTCACACTCCTTATATATAAAAGAAAAGGGGTCACAAGATTAATAGTGTAAGTGCGCGTGTGTGAAGAACAGGGAGCGCAGCATTGATAGAGTAATCGTGCGGGTGTAAAGAAAAAGGGGGTCAAAAATAAAGCAGGCGTTTCCGAAAAACAGCCCAAAAAAAATCGCCAATTCTTACGAGCAGATATGGAGTGCCCGGAATCCCGGAAACGCAGAGGAAATTTTTTGCTCAAACAATATAAAAATAAAACACTGCATTACTTCCCTCTTCTCACTCATCATCCGTCAAATCAATAAACTCAACCCCTTCCACATTAGCACCCGCAATCTTCCTCTTTACTCCCGCAACCGGAGCGGTAGACCCCGCATGTAATCTAGTCTGATTCCCAGTCGCCACTCTCACCCCTGTCTCACCGTGAGCTACCGGCTCATTGTTGCCTCTCAACGGTGCGGCAAGCGAGCCAGCCGTCCCCCGCTGACCCCCCTCCCGGTTTACTTCAGCAAAAACCCGCTCCATATCAACCCACACAACCACCTCCCCCACGTCCTCAAGCAAAAGCATCAACTCCTCTCTCGGAAACTTTGCCATCTCCTTCAAGGCCATCTCTCTCCTCGATTTCCAAGCATCCAGCCTCTGCTTGGCCCGAGTAAAAGTCTTGGTCACGACAAGGGTTTGCGGGTTCCCCGACCTCTCAGTTATGTGCCTGCAATCTATCATTGCTCCGTCGAGTTGCTGGTGCAGATGCTGCCTGCGTCCCTTGCCCATGCTGAACCGGCCCACTCTCTGTTCGGGAGAGGAGAGGAACCGGTTCAGGGACCAACAGTCTCCACAAGGACAGGAGACGGTGGGACGGACGAGGGACGTGGAGGTTGTTGGGTTTTTCTGGACGTAGGTTTTCAGGTACTCGAGCAAGAACGTGTGGTAGAGGGTTTGGTAGGGCAGGGTGGTGAGTGGGATCTTGTTGGTTTGTAGGATCGGGATCAGGATGCGGAGAAAAGGGAGCCAGAGGTGGTGGAAATCTGCAAAGTGTGGGATCTTGTTGGCGGACGTTATTAATTTGGTGACCAAGGAGGTTAGGAGTTCCTGATGGGGGAGAAGGGATGAAAAGAAGGTGATGAGGGACTCTGGGTTGAGTGCTGTGCGTATTTGGGCATCGGTGTGGGTTTTGTCGTCGTAGGTTGTTGGGGTGTAGCCGAAGTAGCGAGGTCGTTTGGTTTCGGCCAGGACTACTCCTTCTTTGCTTCGGGCTGTGCCGATGGGTGCTCGCTCAATGAAGGATTTGGCTAGGGTGTAGTATAGCTGGTTAACCTCCTCTGCGGGAAGCAGACCCTTGGTTGCGTCACTTTTGAGACGAGCCATGAAATCTAGGGTAAACGAGGCAGGGTGCCTTTTAGCGTCGAGAATTGGGACGACACTGGGAAGGTACAAGTAAGTTGATGAGCTCACGGATAAACGGGAGAAGCTTTCGCTTACCTGTCCTTGATGAAATGCATCGGATCCTCAAAATACCTAGAGAGGACGACCAGCAATGACCCGTCTTTCCCGCCCAGGCTCAGTATCCCCGTCGCAGTCCAGGATTTCAACGACTCAACCAGCTCACGCAGAGTGGCTCGACCCCATTGTACCAGAATATCAGGAGTGTTGGGCGCGACAGGAGGCTCGCCCAGTAGTGCGATGACTACCCTTGCCCTGTGTGCGAGAAATTTGTAAGGTTGAACCGCCAGGTTGAGTCCCTTCTCTATCAGTCGGAACCGCTCATCGACGTCACCATCACAAAGCCACCGCCGCAGCCAAGGAAAGAACTCAGGTGGTAGACAGCCATCGTGTTTACCAGCGCCCTCTTCGAAGAACGAGAACCGACCGAGGTTGATGGCGGCCTTGAGAATTTCCTGATACGTATCCCCTGAAATTTGCGGTTTGGAAGCGGCGCCGTAGGAGCCCAGGTCGTACGTTTTGGGCTGGTCATTCCAGACGCTGCCGCACAGCTTTTGAACAGTGTCGAAGGCAGCCTCTGCGTAATCGGATCGTTCCTCACAAAACCGAGTAAAATACGAGATAACTCCAGAGGAATAGGAGCAAGAGCTAAAATATTCGGAGAGCGAGTCTCGGGGGACGAGAACGAGAGCCGCTGTACGGTAAAAGTGCGTTGCGTCTGGCCCAGAGTTGCCCATAAATCCCTGGTAACTCTCCTCGTCAGGGTCCATGCCGTCAAAGCCCTGCTCGTCCAGAAGATCGTTGGTCTCTAATGGTAGCCGGGAGTCAAGGACATGGCGGCCTTGAAGGTCAACCAGCCTGCGCACTTGGAGACTGCTGTCGAAGATAAAATCAATGTAATGGAATCGTTTGGCCTCTTCCTCGTCTCCCTCGGACTCGGACTCGAAACCGGTGTAACGGTTACCCCATCTGTCGTACCGTTCATCATCAGAATTCGGCTCACAGGGTCCCATCACCGTCTTTTCGAGCAGTGCCAGAAAACCTCAAATGGGAACTCCGGGTCCCTGGAGATGCTACCGAGAGCTTGCACGCGAGCCAGATCCTCTCCTTTCAGGGCGTTGAGCGACAGCTGGGCTTCGGTGTAAATGTGATCTAGAAGATGATAGATGTACTTCATCCCACTCTCTTGACGCGTGTTGAGCCACCTGTTCAAGTGCTGACGAAGAGGTTGCACTGCTTGAAGCTGCACTCCGGCCGATGGTCGCTCGTGGTCATGGTCAATGGCCAGGTTGTAGGTGAGGACCCAACGATAACCCGACGTGACAGGCAGGACTTCGTGCGAGACATCCGAGTACCAGCAGACGGTAGATTGCTGGTGAATCGATGTCTTGAACGTTTTGGTCTCGCCGAGGTGCTTGGCAACGACGTCGCCTCCTTCGTGGGCCGAGGGCAAGCAGATAACAAGCGTACCGAACATTCCTGGTATCTTCTCCGTGTCTGTGTGCGCCTTGAACATTGCACCCTTTTCGTAGATGAGCATCTTGTAGAGTTCGGCCCTGATGGGCGTATGGATACCCAGATCCTCGGCGACGGTCCGGCAAAGGGACTCGACAAACTCGGACCACTTCGGATCCTGGAAGGAGAATTCGGATGCATCCATCTCCCAAGTGTTGCGGACGCTGGTGTCCACGATGGTTTCGCTTCCCTTTCCGTAGGGTGCCTGGCGTGATTTGGCAATCATTTCGCGAGCTTGTTCCTCGCCGAGCGGTGTCTTGATCTCGCCAATGCCGTCAACAACCAATCGCATTGATGGAAGCTTCGCGATTGGCCTGCTGGAAGCAAAAGTGCCGGGGTTGTCGATGCTGTCGAGACCATCGAGAATGTCTTTTTTGAGGCCTCTGCGGAGCACAAACTGTGCATTGGAGGCCATGATGGAAAGTGAGCGGGGTGATGCGTGTTCACAGCTGATAACAACTTTGCGATGGCTAGAGGCCAGGAGGAGCTGAGATAAATTCCATCCTACAACAGCACAAAGAAGGCGAGGGGGGTTTTATAGCACACTCGACACGCTTTTCGTGGTTTAGCGCGTCCAAAATAAAAGTAAATATCACAATTTCACTGCGGATACGTACTGGTGACGAAGTTTTTACGGGAAAGAAATGGGACGGGAAAGGGGAGAAAAACTTGAAGTGATTGGTCATTGTTTGCTGGGATGAAGGTTTTTGACTCTTTGGTGGCATTGAAGTGAAGTTTAAACTTTCGAAAGCGTTTGTTAGTGCAGGGTGTGCCCTGCATCGGCCTTTAGACAATCACTCACTCGACTTCCACATACAACACCCCCACCATCCATCACTTGCGGCTTGGCTGGCAAAGCGGTCCATCAGTCGAGTCATTTGCGGGTTGCTGTGGCATCTTTGTTTTCTTTTTGCACTTCTAATCCAATGGCTTGCCCGGGCCTCCCTGGGCGGGAGTAATGGCCCAGCTAGGGTTAGGGTCGTAGACTAATAACTGAATTTGAATTTTTGACAGTGGGTTGATGAATAATTATTGTTTGCAAACCCAATCCCAATCCCAACTGGGCAACTACGTCCCACTCTCGGCCACGAATTTCTCTCAGAATACGCTTTCCAACCTCAACAAACCTTGCTTGCCGGCCCAACCCAGAGCACCACTCACAGCCAGCACAGCAAAGCTGATGACCCACGGAGCGGGATTCCTCGGCTTCGCGACAGAGGACTTGCCTGTTGCCGGACCAGAAAACTCCCAGTCTTTCCAGACGGGGAAGAGGCATTCGTACCAGTACCTCGACTGCGCCCAGGGATAAGTCGAGCCGTTCCAGATCTTGCCGCCCTGGCCGCGGATGTACCAGCTGTTGCACCCTGTCATCCACACGGTGTGCTGGAGGGCGTCTTGAATGCGCTTTGCGTACGACTCTTCGGCCGACCGCTTGACTTCGGCAACGCTGGCTTTGCCATCAAGCACCGGTTTGATCACACGGAGGCTGTAGTTGACAGCGTTTTCGATGGCCATGACGGTGGATGTGTGTCCGGTGGCCGAGTTGGGGCCTGAGGTAAAAGTTAGCACTCGGGGCAAGGTACCTATTATTTGGCCAGAGAAATGGCTCAATCTCACCGAGTAGCAGGAACAAGTTGGGAAACCCATTCAACGACGTAAGATTATACGCCTCTTGCCCTCCAAAACTCTCCCAATGCTTTTCCAATGTCTCCCCATTCCGTCCAACAACCTCGACCCCGTGCAGATAGGAATTCGTCGTGAACCCGTTGGCCAAAACCAACACATCAGCTTCAACCACCTCGCCGCTCTCGAATTTCACCCCGTTCGGCAGCACCTCCACAACCTTCTCATCGGTCAACCGGAGGTTTTCTGAATGCAAGCTATCCAGATAGTCGGAATCGAATATTCGCCTCTTGCATCCAACCTCAAAATCGGGAATCAGCAGGTCGTGGTACTTCTTGGGCGCCGTGTCCCTGATGTACTTCTCCACCGTCTTCCTCTTCTCCCTCCTGAACTTTTCCCCTTTTTTCGTCAGAGTAAACCCCGCCCAATCCCATTCCGCCATCAAATGAACTGCATACCGCTGCAGCAATGTGGCCCCCGGCAAGTTCCTCAACATGACTTTGCCTATTTCGGGCATCTTTGAGTCCACCGGCGGGTAAACCCAGTGCTTGGTCCTCACCACCTGCGTGAGCTCCTGCACGTCCCCGACGATGCTCGGAACAATCTGCGACGCGGTGCATCCGTTCCCAAACACCACGACCTTCTTGCCCTTCAGATCCAGTTCTTCCCTCCAGCGGGCAGAATGCACCACCTCGCCCCGAAACCTTTCGGCACCCGCGACGTCCAACTTGTTCGGCAGGGAAAAATGCCCCGTCCCGCTAAATAAAAACTGGCATTCAATAACGCCCGTTTTTTCTTCTTCTCCCCCAATATCATGGTAATCATCCTCACCATCAGAGCCACGATGGTCCCCGTTCCACTTTTTCCAGTGCACCCTCCACCTCGCCCTGTCCTCAACCCACTCGGCCCTCACCACTTCGGTCCGGAGCCTCATCTTGCCAAG
The DNA here is from genome assembly GCA_033576145.1 of Cladorrhinum samala. Classification (NCBI taxonomy): domain Eukaryota; kingdom Fungi; phylum Ascomycota; class Sordariomycetes; order Sordariales; family Podosporaceae; genus Cladorrhinum; species Cladorrhinum samala. The sequence continues at coordinate 24,118 of MU864958.1, forward strand.
CAGGTCGTACTTTGCCGCCACTTTGGTGAGGTACTCCCGCAGCTCCTGCCCGGGAGGCAGGAACCTGGTCCAGTCCGGGTTCCGCTCGAAGCTGAACGAGTACAGGGCTGAAGGGACGTCGCACGCGGCGCCCGGGTATCGGTTCCACTGCCAGGTGCCGCCCAGGCCGGAGGACTTTTCGAGCAGGACGACGTCGGTGATGCCGTACCACCGCTTCAGGGTGGCGCCGAGGGCTATGCCCGAGAAGCCGGCGCCTATGCATACGAATTGGGAGTAAGGGGTGTTTTCATTTTTGGAGTTTGATGACGGGGAGGACATGATGGTTGTAAGGGAAATGGAGTTTGAATAACGGAGGGAACAAAGTTGAAAGCGGAAAAACCTATGAGGGGTCGGAAACGGTGTGTAAATGGGCAAGTTGGAAAGTAAGTTGCCAGTGAAGACTTTTGTGATGTGTGATAAGTTCAAAAGTTGGATTCTAAATTAAATAGCCCCTTGAGAAAGCTAGGCAGGTAGGTAGGTTATATTTAAAAGGGTATGGGTAGATCAGATCCCCCAACCTCCCCCCCTCCCCCCTCCTAAAAACAAAGATGTGTTGTACAGGAAAAATAATTATGCGAGTTTCGGATTCTTACTTGTTTAGGTAAATGGTGATTGCCAGGCAAGAAGGTAAGGTACCAATGCAAATATTAGGTAGCCCCACCTTTGGTGGCATACAAACTTTGTAAGGTAGGGACCGGCTCGTTCCCGACATTGTTGGAAAAAAGAGGACAGATTTTAACCTCGGCCTTTTTTTTTTTACCTTCCCACCCCCTTCTTTGGACATAGATATTTTACACTTGAATAAAAACCAATTGAATCATGTGAATTACCTCTTGGAGAAATCGAATGAGTGGGCGGGTGAGGGGGCGGGCGAGGGGGTGGGAACGGTGGCGAGTGGTGGGTGAGGGTAGCATTTGCCATTTTGGAGATGCCAAGAACAATCACCGCAGGCTAGTCTAGATGGGGGGTTTTTTATGCCAAGAAGGAACCGAGTTTGCGGCTGGAGTTGTGAGTGCATGTGTGTGTGTGTGCACGTACTGCGATGTAATCTTTCTTTCGATTTAGGAAAAGCTTGGGAGGGGTTTTTTTTCTTTCTCTTTCTTGTGAGTGTTTTTAATAAAGGTGCGTGATGACCAGGACCTAACTCACACGGTGGATGGGAATTGGCCGTGAAGTGATTAAGGTCGCGGTACCTTACGGATTTGGTTGGTATCATATTACCTAAGCCAAAAAGGTGAGTGTAAACAATAATAAAATGGTAAAATTCAAGTTGACCTGCAAACTTCAATTTTTCAAAACTTGCTCAGCCTACATCATTTTGTTGCTATCGTGACGCTCTTTAGATGTTTATGATACCGTTGCTTTCTGATTAAATAGATATCTACTAGCTGAATCTAAAATGTCTATCCTTCTAGATGACCCGATGTACCAGCACTAGAAACCCGATTTTTTGGATTAGTATAGAAAATCAAGCGCTAGAGGCCTGTTAACTGTATAAATTTTGTAAAAGATTGTCAGATACAAGATGATTTTGGGTAATTCAAAATGTAGGTGAGTCAGATGGCAAATGGACTATGGCTCGCTGCCTCCGTCTAGCCCTTTGTATTCAAGATGCCACCTGAAGCCCGCCGGTCTCGTCGATGCGCTGTCGCCCCTTGAACCCGATAGCAAGATGGGCACTGTCGTTTCGAATGAGAATCCTGAACACCCATTCAGGGAAAGCTCGCTATATACCAAAGTCAATCAAATGTTTTCGCGTGATATAGGCTGGACAACTTACCAAGCAAGTGATATATCTCATCACACCCGGAAGGTAAATGACTCTCCCGTAGCCAGAATACAAAGTATCAACAATCGACTCGGAAACAGTCTCGACGTGTAGCAGAGGCGAAATGAACTGAGGCTGTCTCGGCAACCCCTGAAGCAGAGGAGTCCGAATGAAACTACACATGGCATTCGTCAACCTCACCCTCGGGGCGTCGTGCCAGTACCTCAACTCCAATGCCAACCCCTCGTGAAGCGCCTGTATTCCCGCCTTGCTGGCCGCATAGTCCACGATGCCGGGCGGGGGGACAACAGCGCTCATGGAACAAATATTGACTATGTGTCCGTGGTCATTCTTGACCATCTCCGGCAAGAACTCCTTGATCAGCAAGAAGGGCGCCGTCAGGTTCGTCTTCATGGTCACCTCGGTGTCGGCGAACGATCCCTCCAGCACGCTGAACCCGCGCGCAAGGCCGGCATTATTGACCAGGACGGTCGGGTTCCCGACCTCGGTGCGGATGCGGGCGCACACGTCCCTGACGACATCCGGCTTGCTCAAATCGGCCTGATAGTAGTGGATCGTCTTCCCCTGCGTCATGTCGGGCGGGGCCCAGGACAGAGGCGCAAAGTCGACGATGACGATAACCGTGCGCGGGTTGCGACGGAGCAGCCCCTTGACGATGTTCTCGCCGATGCCGCTGCTCCCGCCCGTGACGACGACGATCTCCTTGGACCAGTCCTGCCACTCGCCTGGACGGTTCCGGGACCAGTTGTTGGCGGTCCATTTCGTCAGGAAATCGTTGATGGAGAGTGCTGCACCAGACAAGCCGAGGTAAAGCGCTGCGCGGGCGACCTGCGCGAGCTCAATGGTTTGTGGGAGCTTGAGGAGCTTGAGGATCCTGGCGAAGTCGTCTCTGGATGACTTGTCTCTTGTGGCCCAGTATGCTGCTCCAGCCAGGGGAAGGATGAAGTATTCGTTGAGAAGTGAGTTCCGGACGACGCGGGCTAGGCCGTCAAGGTGCAAGCCGCGGTTTTCTCGGTGGGTTGACATTTTGGCTTTCTCGTCCCTGAATAGAGCGGACTTTTGGTTTGGAGTTGTCGAAGTAGTAGTAATTCAGGTGCGTGTCGGTTGGTTGGGTCCGCCATGCTTCCACCGTAGACAGGCCAGTGCCCTTGTATTAGTGCTGGCGACAGGGGGCGCGACAGTGCCTTCCATTGTAGGTACCTTCCAATAGTTGATCATGCAGTGTTGTACGGCAAGTACGAACTCTGAGTACCCCGCCTCCCCGCATGCACTCGGGGTGGGGCCGAACTTTGAAGGAATTAACCCGATCCCGGGCCGTTTTCCCCTCACTCGGTGATGACTTGTGCAGCGATATATCGATAAACGAAGACATGACAATAACCCAGGATATGCCTTCGGATATTTACCAGACGCATGGGGTTGTTATTTTAATGCACTCTTTTACCTTTGGTCCCTTCTCTATTTGAAAAGCAGGTAAATTTCTTTTTAAAAATAAATATGGCCCTGGCATTTGACTTAATAGGCCGGCGCAATCCCAAGACGGTGCACATGTGATTTCAACTTGTGCGTGCCCCTCTCTCCTGCCTTGCCCCTCACTGTTGCATTGCGTGGGGGGGGATCCAAGCATGGGTGTTGAACGCCATGCACAACTTGCAGAAATTTGAAGGGTTGGGTTTTTGTTGCATTACATACGTATCGGTCAGTATTTTCAAGTTTTCCTCTTTCTTCTTTCTTTTCCCTTCGCGGAATTTTTCAACAAATTTTGGGGAAAAAGACCGTCAATCATCTCCAAAAATGGCACCGGCTTACTCCACGCCAAAACCACGATTATCCCTGACAGAGAAGTTGGGCCTCTACTTCAAACTTCTTTTCCTGGCACCCCCAACACTGGCCTTCAACCTCATCCGCTGTTTCTCCATCGCCACTGTCCGCGGCATTTCCTACCAGCATTACGCACGAGTGGCCTCCATCAAGTTCCTCCTCCGCTATCTGACACCATATCAGCTCCAAACTGTTGTCCCTCCAACCGTCGCTGCGTACAAGGGATGGATCAGGCGCCGGCAAGCGCAAGCAACCCAGCGTGTTACTGCCGATCCCAGTGACAAGACGGCACCGTTTCTCGCTGATCGCCTCAAAGTCGACATCGAGCCTCTCTCTGATGGCATCTCCTCGATTCTTTGGATAGGAGACCGAGCCAAGGCGACAAAGTGTGTTTACTTCTTCCACGGAGGTGGTTACGCTGTCCCTGCCGGTCTCGGCCATTTTGAGTGGTGCATGCGAGCTTATCTCCTCGCCACCTCCGAGCTCCCCGCCGGCAGCACCGACGAAGTCGCTGTTGCGTTTTTGCAGTACACTCTTGTTCCAGATGGACGGTACCCGACTCAGCTCAAGCAGGCTGCTGATGGACTCGCCCATCTCCTTGCATCTGGCATCCAGCCAGAGAACTTGGTTCTCGGTGGTGACTCGGCCGGCGCCAACTTGACTGCGCAGGTGCTGAGCCACTTGTTGCACCCCCATCCCGAGGCCAGGCCCCTCAAACTCGAGGCCCCTCTTGCGGGAGCTTTCTTGGTTTCGCCCTGGGTCAGCGCCAACACCGATACTCCTTCCTATGACCGCAATCAAGGGATCGACATGCTTGGAAAGACCACCATGCGGAACATAATGAAGTACATAGTGGACGGAAGGGAAAGCTACACTGCCGAGCTGAAGGAGAAGAAAGGATGGTGCATGCCCATGGACCTGGATGATCCCGTGGAATGGTATAAAGGCTTGGAAAATGTGGTCAACAAGGTATACGTCACTGCCGGAGAAGAAGAAGTGTTTTTGGATCAAAGCGTCAAGTTCGCCCAAGTGGTCAGAGATGGAAATCCAAAGGTAGACCTGCGATTCGAGGTGACCAAGGGCGAAGCTCACGATTGGCTCCTGATGGACGGCGACAAGCAGATGGATGGAGATGCCACGAAGCGGATGAGAGGTTGGTTCAAGAGTGTGTTTTGGGCTTGAGCGGGGGATCCACGACAGTTTTGGGCTGATGGCTTTCTTTGTCATCTTTTTGCAACTATAAAACTTGCTTTTCTCCCGTCTCGCTCCATTCATTATATCAATCTTGCTATTGTTGCACGTGTTACAATTCCACACACAGCGTTTGTTCCTCGGGCGTTGGGTTTCCAGCGTCGGAACAGTTCCGAAATATTGGGAGAGGACAAAAATAGTTGATCTGCTTGGCACGCTCGAGCCTGGAAGCAAGCACCTTGTCGCTCCCCACATTTGCCCCCAAAACACCCCTGACCTTGCCTTAAATCAACCAAGCACAGAAGAAAACATTTTCAACAATCTGGTGGAGAATCTTGAACCTCGGATATCCACCTTTTTCCCCGCATCAAAAACCACACCGCACGACTCCAAAACTGACACCAGAGCGGAAAGGGCGTTAGATCGTGGATGGGCAGTCTTTGGAGAAATGCTGGGGGGTTAGACAGTTGTGGAGCTGACTGCCTGCCATTTCCATGGCAGCGGTACCCTTTTCCGTGAAACACCAAATCAGGGCAAAGACACACGGTTGGGATCACTGACTGCCGGGGCGGTCACCTTCACCCCTAATAATTAAACCAACAACCAACATCATGGAAGCCGTCGTCGAAGTCGCGTCCCTCGTGGCGCCGAAATCCATTGCGCTCCCGAGCGTGACCGACTTCCTCACCGAGTCACAATGGAACGTCCTGCTGGGGATTATGGACACTATTGCACCAGCCATCCAACCTCAAGGCGAAACAGCGAAGAGCATCTCCACAGATGCATTGGCAGTCCACCTCCCCATTGCTCAATATGCAGACGCAACCACCCAAATCCGCCAGGCCGCCTCTCCGGCTGACGTCTCGACCGAGCTCATCGAGGCCTATCTCACCGAGAAACCCTCCGAAAACCCAGTGTTCACCGACGTCCTCAAAGTCATCCTCTCAAACCTTCCGCCAAGTAAGAAGCGCGAACTCGGATATCTCCTCTCCATCCTCAGGTAAGCGCCCTTTGCCCTTCTTGCCCTCCTCGATGGCGCTTGCCTAACAAACTTTCCAGCACTCGCCCCGGCTCCCTTCTCCTAACCTCCCACTCCACCCCTTTCCCCTCTCTGCCGCTCTCCTCTCGCACCAAAGTCCTTCACTCATGGCGAACCTCCGCCCTCGCCCCCTTTCGCGCCCTCTTCAAATCCATCACCACGCTGGGCAAGCTAGCCTTCATCCGCAGTTCCCAAACTTTTTCCCCCCTAACCGGATTCCCTGCCATCCCCGCCAACTGGACAGCTACCTCTTCCTACCCTTATCAGTTCCTCGAATTCCGTCCCCCTTCGCCCTCTGAACAATCCGCAGCAAAGCCCATCGAGATTGACACCGACGTAGTAATTGTCGGCTCGGGCTGTGGTTCAGGCGTCGTCACCAACCGTCTGGCCCAAACTTTCGGCCCGTCCTTACGAGTTTTAGTTCTAGAAAAAGGGCGTCACTTTGACGCTTCCCATTTTCCTTTACCTCAAACCTCTGGACTTTCGACGCTGTTCGAGTCAGGAGGGGTAGTGGAATCCGACGATGGGTCCATCTCGATAACGGCAGGCTCCTGCTTCGGAGGCGGGGGCACAGTCAACTGGTCTGCTTCCCTTCAAGTCCAAGATTTTGTGAAGAAGGAGTGGGCAGAGAAGCATAAGCTCCCGTTTTTCGATACACCAAAGTTCCAAGAATGCCTCGATTATGTCTGGCAGAAGATGGGGTGCGGAGATGAGAGCATTGAGCTGAATCACGCCAACAAAGTCTTGTTGGACGGTGCAGAGAAGGTCGGGTTTACCAAGACGAAAAAGGTGCCGCAGAATTGCGGCGGGGGCAAACATGACTGTGGTTATTGTAGTTTTGGATGTTGGAGAGGCGAGAAAAAGGGACCGGTCAATGGGTGGTTCCCTGAGGCCGTGGAAAACGGGAACGTAAAGTTTGCCGAGGGATTTCAAGTGGACAGAGTGCTTTTTGAGGTGAGAAACGGCTGGAAAGTGGCGACGGGAGTCGAGGGGACCTGGAAGAGTAAGGAGGGAGGTGGGCTTGGGCAGGGGATCAAGGTGAGGGTAAAGGCCAAGAAGGTGGTGGTCAGTTGCGGGACGCTTTCGAGTCCGGTCCTTTTGATGAATAGCGGGCTGAAGGTGGGTAATCCTGGCATTGCATTGGAGAGCGATAAGACTAACAGGAGGCGACTAGAACCCACAAATTGGCAGGAACCTTTACCTCCATCCCGTCAACTTCGTAGCGGGCGTCTTCGATGAGGATGTCCGACCCTGGGAGGGAGGGTGTCTGACTTCGGTGGTCAGCGACTTTGAGGATCTCGACGGCGAGGGCCACGGTCCAAGGCTTGAAGCAATGTCCATGATCCCCAGCTTTCCTTTACCCTTCCTCCCCTGGGCGTCTGGGAAGGATTGGAAGTTGCTCATAGCCAAGTACCGACACCTAAACGCCTACATCTCCATCACCAGAGACAGGGACACGGGATATATTTACAGAGACCCCGATACTGGCAGGCCGAGGGTGAACTACACACCCTCTAATTTTGACAGGGCGAATATCCTTGTGGGGGTGGTGGGGCTTTGCAAGATCCTTTTCGCCCAAAATGCTCGGGAGATCCATGCTTACCTACCCGGGTTGGAGCCGTTCATTCGAACAAACAAGGAGGATCAAGAGAATCGGTTCAATAGGTGGTTAGAGAAGCTCAAGGCTCACGGGAATAAGCCCCCTGTCACGCCGTTTGCTGCGGCGCATCAGATGGGCACCTGCCGGATGAGTGCCGCAGCCAAGGACGGTGTGGTTGATCAACAGGGAAGGGTTTGGGGAACGGATGGGTTGTATGTGGCGGACGCCAGCGTGTTCCCTACCGCTAGCGGTGTGAACCCCATGATCACTACCATGGCCATTGCGGACTGGATTGCCAAGGGTCTTTGTGAAGATTTGAAGGAGGCCACGGAGGCAACGCCAGCTGCAAAGTTGTGAAAACGGGATCGGATGGTATTAAAGTTGGAGGTGCATAGGTGTATCAAGTAATGTAAACGCTTTTATATAGTCATGGTAATATTATACTGTACATGTTATTAGATACCTACCTACCTACCTATCTGTGACAAGTCGAGTTGTTTTGTAAACGACCAAACCCCCACTTTTACGACCAGTTGACTCGGAACCCCCTGAACCCCTGAGTCAGTCAACAAACAATCTCAAGCTTGTTTATTGGGGGGTTTTTTTTTTTCGATCCCCTCAGACGCATGATTGCATGTTTCATCCGCATGCATCATCGCAACCTGGAATGTTGGGTAGCCTCGAGGATTGCGTCAAGAGGCTGTAAGATAAAGTGATGGTATTATTAATAATAAGCCATCACGGGGAAGTCTCGCATGATCGATCGATTCTATTAGCTTTTGGAACCTGGTCTGCCTCGGCCAAGGTTAGGTTAGGTTAGGTATGAGGTGCATAAATAAATGCTGATAACTAAATTTGAACTATCTAGACAGTAGTAGCCTTTTTGGAAGAGTTGTGCAAACACAATCCGACGGGCAATCAATTCTTTGTAAAACTGCACACCTTTGTCGCAGTCGTTACCTAGGTACCTAGGTAGTTTTGTTCCATACGGGTAAGAGAGAGAGGTATGCAAGTCCCGGGTCGATCTAATTTATTTTTGGTTTTACTGTTTTCTTAAAATAATTCGACCGTGGGGGGCCGGCATGTTTGGGAAAGAAGATGAATCGGATTAAGTACCTAATTACAAATCATTACCTAGATGGATGCGTTTTGAGAAAAGAACCCCCCCCCCCCCCTCATGTTAGCATATGAGACATTGTTCCTTCTCCTCCTCTAAGGCATGAATTCCACTGCTTGTAACCCCCCGGCAAAGAAATCCATAGACGGGTCCCAAGGAAAGAGAGAGGCGGCTCCCGTCATGTCCAACTCGCCGCCACCACCATCCTGAGGAAACTGCCATTGGAAGTTCGCCAGGTCCAGCGTTGCAAGCTGGCCGTGGACAACAGACGAAGACCCCGGGCCGTTTGCCTCCTCACCGCGGTGTATGATACTGTTGTTGTGTCCCTCCACATGAGTGTGAGTATGTGTATGAGAATGAGTGACGGTGATTCCGCCGGGAGCTTGCCTCTGACTCTCCCGTGCTTTATCCTCGGCGGCGCGGCCCGACACGTGGGACATCACATCTCCGTGCACCTTTTGCAAGAGTTTAAGGGACCTGTGCGCCGAGATGCTGAACGAGGCAAAGTGGCCCAGGATTTCCTGGCACATCATCCAAGACCTCTCGAGACGGTGTCGGTCGAGCGAAGCCAGCAAGGAAGGCGAGAGATACCCCACGATAACTGCTAGGCCTCCGGTGAATGCATCTAACGTCAATGTCAGTAAAGCCGTTTTCAACAAAAGGTAGGTAGGTAGGAGCCCAGCGTGCCGCCGAAGGGGGAGTCATACAAAGTGCATCCCACCACCATCCTCCAGTGTTGTTGGTCTGATATGTCGAATGCACGAGATCGATCAGATCCATCGCTGCTCCGAGACAGATCTTGGCACACTCAGCCGCGAAGGATGTGTATAGAATGCGATTTGCGCCGCCGAATCCCGCTTTGATGGGCGAGTTGCGCTCTTGGCTCGACTTTGACTCCGTCGTCGAGCACAGCTGGGTGAGAATAGGCCGATGAAGCATCAGCCGCAGGTAGAGGAAGCTTCCGTGAAGGACTGCCCTCTGCGTGACGATGATGTTCCTCCGGCCCTCTGAAAGACCACTGATGTCACTGGGCGTTCTCCAGGACATTATAGGGTTCAGCTCATCCTCATATCTTGAGAGCTTGGCGTCGAGCTCGAGGATAGCATCCAGCCCGTGAGACCGAAACGAGTCGTCCCCGGGATTGGGCCCACCGTGCGAAGAAGAGTGGTAAATGCTGTTCAGAATCTCGCCGAGAATCCGGCATTGCCGAATGTACTCGACGTAGAAGCAAATCTTTGACGGAATCTCCTGCCCCAACGACCGTCCATTTGTCTCCCCCTGTTCCTGCTCCTGCTCCTCCTCTTCGTGATCCAATTCCAAAGTCGACGGCAAATTCAGTCCATGCAAATGAGCGGTCATGGTCGGCCTTCCATAAGTCATACTCACAATCCTATTATCCAAGTCAGCGCCAGCCCTCCCCTCCCCCCCACCCCCTTTTCTTCAATACATCCACTTACATATCCAAAACCACACATCCATGCCACGTTCGCCTCCTAATTTCCCTCTCCAACCCGGACCTCCCACTCCCCCTCCCGCTCTCAGTGTGCAACCCCAGCCCTTGAGCAAGCCTGCACGCCACGCCGACCGAATTCCAACACCGGCTCGGGAACGGCGTGCCCTGCAGGAAGAGCGTCATGAGCAGCAAGCTCTGCACGACCCCGAGGTTCCCCATATCGATCAGGTCCAGCCCCACAAACGACTTTCCCCGGTTGAAGAACGTTTCCACCGCGGCGACCTTCTCCTTTGCTCCGCCCGCGAAATCCGAGAACTGACATCCGATGGCGAAGATGGTGTTGAGCGCGGCGTGGAAGACGATGCTTCCCGCATCGGCCCCCGGCCCGCTCCCCAATCCCAGTCCGGGTCCGGATCCGATCTGGCCTTGCGCGCGTGCCTCGGCCTCGGCCTCGGAATTCTCCTTGCTGGACCTCCACAGGCTCTCGTAGCCCCTCATAAAGGTCCCCTTGTGGAAGAACGGATAAAGCCAGTAGACCCTCTCAAAGAACTTACCCAGCAGGTAGTCTGCAAAGTTCCTGGGCGGCAGCACGAACTTTGTTGCCGCTTCCGTCCCGATTAACCCACCCATCCCGACTAGTACCGACGGGCCTTGCGGCTGCGCAGGATGCCTGCTGCTATCAAACCTGAACGGCGGCGGCGGCAGCGGCGGTGGTACCAAGCCCGTCGAAGCCCTCATCTCTTCCTCTTCTTCTTCTTCTCCTTCTCCTCCTTGCAGCCGGTGTCCCGAAGTTCTGCTCCTCGGCGTGATGACGCCCTTGTACGCCTCCTTCATGAACGAAGCGGCCGACGAGCTCCCGTAAAACTCGTTGGTGGCCTCGTCGAACGCCCGGCTCACGTCGACGTGCTCGGCCGAGACGGTTCCCATCCCCGTTATGGTTGTCGCCGATTCCGTTGCGTCCAGCGAGTCGGACGCCGGCCCGGCACCGGGACCTCCGGAAGCGGCCGGAGAGAGTATGTTGGATAAGCTGGCCGTCCTTACCTGGGGTTTTGATCCCGACGGCGGCGTCGACAACGACGAAAACACTTGTCTCGGCCGACTACTAACAAGGGCCGGGCCGCTCGGATCCGCCGCCGCTAAACCCCGTCTCGGATCTGAGATCGGGGGAGACTCCCCACCGAGTGATTCGGGCACGGAATCAAGTGGGGGGGTGGGGATACCATTCTCCGTGCATGCTCGCTCCAGTCGTTGGATGCGGTCGTGGAGGGCTTGGATATACCTTGAAAAACAAGATCAGAGAAAATACTACGTGAGCAGAGGGGTGGATATGATAGTTTACAAAACTTACGCCTCATTGCTAGCCGTCCTAGCGTTCTCAACAGTGTAGACACATTGATGAAGCTGCAGAGATCTCCTCCGACATGTGGAGCAGATCGGTTTGGCTCCGTCACACCGGGACTTGCGTTCTCTGCACGGCTCGCACGCCAACGAAATCTTTCTCCGTCTCTGGTGCTGACTACTACGCGGTTCTGGAGGCATGATGAAGACCGGAATATTGCCGAGAGATGCAAATAAAAATGCCAAGTCCTTTGAGATGTGTCTCACTGTGTCGGAACATACAGAGCGCTCCGAGGCAAGGACCGTCGGCTTGGGGCCGTTGCGACGTGACACAGCAGTATCGGGATTAAATAAGACTGGTAATCTTCTGCGTCTATAGATGCAAATTGTACTAGAGATAAGTAAATCAAGGCCAGTATGTGAGAGAGAAAAAAAAGGAAAAAGGTTTCCAAGAACAATGGCGATGTGGTAGTAGGAAGTTGCTTGCTGTCGAGAATGAAGAACCGGGAACAATCCGAAAAGCTCGGTTGGGTTCCGAAAGTCCCTGTTGTTGTAATTGGCGTACCCCTGTCTATCCCTCTTGTACCCGCTGGAGCCCTTCCCCAATGACAAACACATTAAGATGCCAAATTCATCTGACGAAACACCCATGATTATCTGCCCAAAAAAAAGAAGGAAAAAAAAAGATGGTATTCGTGCGAAAACGAGTATCCATGATTCCAAGATCCAATGATGTCCCCACCTCTACTTTTTCCGTTCCAGAAGAAAGTGAGAAATAAATAAAACGCCTTCGCTATGCCAAAGATGTCGTAGGCAGAACCTAATATCCCTTTTGTTTCCGGATGTCCTCTACCTGAAAATCCAGATCCGCTTCATAAACGTGCCCGGCGGGTTGAAGGGCTTCGACGTAAGGGTTTTTGCACTCGTGTTCGTGAAAGACTGCCGGGTCGCTGCAACGGAGAATCTCGCCCAGCCCAGGGGGATTCGTTAAGCGGAATGCGCCCCATCTAAGAAAATGTTAGCTTACATTGTCGGTGGCATTGTTGAAGATGCCTTGAAAGAAATACTTACGATGGCTCGTATCTTGGCGCGCAAACGATTGCAACGCTCTCGTTTAGCATCGCCTGATATCCGGATTGCGTGTGTTGGTCTCGGGAGCTCAAGAAGCAGGTCTGGGTCGGGTGCGTGTGAATCCAGCCAATGATTATGACATCCTTGTCGTCGCAGAACTTCCAGATATCCTCTTCGCTTTCCGTGTCGCACGTGTTTGCCGTGCACTTCTGGTCAGGAATCAGGAGATGGTTGATGAACAAGGCGTTGTTAATTAGCACACCGCACAGCAAACCGCACATCTCCAATCCCCTCTCGGTGTTCCTGGATGCCTTTTTGAGAAAGCTGTGCCGGAGATCTCTCGGCAAGAAAACCGGACGAAGCGGCTCGCCGTTTTCCAGATACCGATTGGGTGCGAAGGTTACTCGCTTCGGTTCGTCAAGGGTTTTGGGGGGTCGGGCTGGCGCCGTCTCTAGATCAGGAGTATACTCGGTTGCGTTGTTGTATGAAGCCAATGGCTCCTTCTGTGGCCTCGGCGGCGGTTTCTTGGGGCTCAAGGGTGCAACTAGGGGAGGCCCCTTTGGTGGTCGTGGTGGGAGTGGCCTCGGACCTTGTGGTACGGAAAGCGGTGCAGGTATTGGTTCGTGACGGGCTGGACTTGACCTTCGGATAGAGGGGTAAGAATAGTTGGTAGGGGTAACCACGTCGTCATCATAGCTGCTGCCGCCTCCGTAGCTCTGTGATTGATCCAGCTGTCTACGAGCCAACTCCATCTGCCTTCGAAGGTCCGTATCATCGGCAGATGGCGGCCCCTGGTCCCTGTACTTGGACACATCCGGCCCCCAGCTCCCTGCGAGGCGACGGCGGCGCATCTCCTTCTTGGCAAGGTCAACTGCAAGATCTTGATGCTCTCTGTCTCTGATATCTAAAATCTCCGTCGGCGACTGGTAATTCCAAGCCAGTGCGGGATCGAGGACGTCATGGTGTGTCGCCGACGATGTTGACGATGTGTGTGCGTGAAGTCGGCCGCTCCTGGCGGGATCCCTCCGCGTGCTCGATAGTCTCGTCCATTGTTCGTACGATTCGCGGATCTCGGGTTTGATGTCCTCAAGCGTAGCAAGCACGTCGGGCAAACGATGTTGGAGCGGGCGCGCAAGTCGTCGGTTATCCGGATCTTTCGCTTCGGGATGGGTCCTCAGGTGATCGGCAACGAGGATCGAGTATCTGAACAGAACAATAAACGCTTGAGGCAGGTTCCGATCGAGTAAATAAGCTTTGCCCTGGTATTGTCAAGAGATGTCCAGTCAGTTGATGGCGATGCAGAGATTCGGAAAGCAGGTAACCAACCTCTCGATGGAGAGTCTCGGCTGCGCGGGCCCAGTACTTGAAGTTGATCCGAGGATTCCATTCAAACTTGCTGGCTCTTTCGATCAACTCTTGGATGCTCATCGGCCGTGTGGCCAGGCTGGAGCGATCCATTGCTGTGTATGTTTGCTGGTTGTGTTTTGGGCGGCGTCTGCCAACCTCCACCTGTTGGTTGAATCAACCTTTGGAAGGGTTGCAGGTGTAGCTGTCGGTCCTTGAAGGTTCCAGGTTCAATGAATGTACGCGTGGGCTTGCCGGCAGGCAGCTGTTTGCTGCTACGGCCGCTGCAACAAATCCAACCTTGGGACCTGAACCCCGCCAAATCGCGGGGCAAGCCAACAGGTGGGTCTTTCCATGGAAGACTTGTGTCGCTTCTGGAAACCTAGCCACCCACGCCCACCGCACAGTGTTCACGGACAGTGAAAAGTCTGATCGGACGCACGGACTTGCTTTTTTCTTGGTGAGCGCTTTCCGGGTCAGTCTTCCGAACACCCTCGTGGAGTCTGCAGGTCTGCATGCAACTTCCTCTTGGCAGCCCGGCATCTGATGGAACCAAACAATTTCTGGCATGTTGGGAACGAGAAGCGGGATCCCAAAATCCGTGTTTCATCAGATCTCAACATCCAGAGTTGACCGCCTCTTCTGAGCTATTACCTTCTATTGTCACTGGACCCGGAAGCTTGTGAGCAGCTCTCCTGAAAGGTAATAGCACCCTCGTCCTCGCTCCGGTGTCGCTCGTTTCTGCCGTGGAAGGTCAACCGCCGCCTGCCTCATCCTGCATTCTTCTCAGTAGCATTCCGGGCCGATTGCGACAACAGCACTATCAAACATGACCCCATTCCGTTTCAAATCCCATGGCTGTAGATTTCTCGACCGCCTCGATCGCGGGAATTCTCGGGACGGGAATTTTGGGAATTGGCGGTAGCCAATCTCGCCCCTGGCGGAAGGGCCACCAACTGCGCCCTGCAAGGCTTGCCACGAAATCGGTGGCCCCGACATTGTCACTTACAAGGCCCGGGCCGCCCTTCAGCCATGCGAACCCTTCCTACTATCTTTGGGATCGATAGCGAGGATTGGATGGGCCCTGGCCTGGTTTGGAGTCCAGGATAAGTTGCAGCAGGGAAAAAAAAAAAATCTGTTGGGTAAAGGTAAGAATATGTGAAGGTATTAAAAGCCCGGGCAACATTAACCAATATTCAATTCCCATTTTCTCTCATACTTTGTATATTGAGCTTTTGCCCGTCTCGTGTAGCAACCTTAATATATATTCATACCTCTCTCTCTTTCTGTATTCGCTTTCCTCTGGGATCGTGCTCGTCACTTCTATACTCAACTCGAAATAATTCGATTATATCACCATCAAAAATGGCCGACTTCCAATCTCTCAGATGCCAAGGTAGGTTCACCTATTACCTCATTCAGCCTTTTGTTTTTTCTTGGTCCATACTAACATTCGCCTCCACCACAGCAAGCATCGAAGCCTCGCTTTCCCCGTTGCAAATTCAACTCGGCCGTCTCTCGCTCCCCTCCGAGTCCTCACTCCACACCCTCCTCGCCCAATCCTTCTCCAAGCTGACGGAGATCTTCAACATCCACGACCCTTCCTCGCTCCTCACCTCCCAGTCAACCTTCCAACACATAATGGACTCGATCCTCGACACCACCTCCCGTCCCTTTGTCAACCCAAACTCGGAACCCATCCTCGCCGGCTTAGACGACCACGATAAGGCTGTGCTCTACCTGCAGGCCGTAGCCGGCATGGTATTGGTCTTTGAGCGGCTCAAGTCCTGCGACTCTGAGCTTTCCGCCGGGGTGCTGGCGCGGAAGCTCCGACTGTTCGCGGAAAGCAAGGAGAGGCAGTCGGTGCTGGACGCCATTGCGGGCAGCCACTGCTTCAGCGAGAGCTACACCAGGAGCGACGTGGTGGCCTTCTTGGTGAATGCTATCGAGGCGAGGAAGGCGGACGAGTATCCCCCAGTGGGAGACAAGGAGCAGGAGCTGTTGGGCTTGGGCAAGGACTCAAGCTGGGAGAGCGAGAGGCCGTGCAAGAATATGGGACTGCCTTGGGGTTTCACGATCATGGCTCTTAATTAGGGGGAGCAGCAAAACTGGGGCGGGGCCGGGCGCGGCTGGCGTGAAGCGGTTTGACGAAAGTCTCTTATGATCATTTTAATATTTCTTGTATATTAGTCATTTGGTTTTGGGAGCGTCTCTTTCTCTCTCTCTCTCCACTCTGGGTTGGGAGTTATTTTGGTATTTCTAGGTTAGGGCTTCCTGCAATTGGGAAGAAATTTTTTGGGGGAATCAAAAAGATGATATCACTGTTACTTGAAATATCACCGGCCTGCGCTTTTTATAGATCTGATGTTTTTGGTCAAGTAAATGGAGCCTTTGGGAATCTGGTAGTTTTTTTTTTTTTTTTGACTTGACAAGCGCGTGGACTAAGCGCGAGCTTGGGCAGGTTTGGGACCACCAGCTTGCGCGCTCGTCTGGACCTGGATAATCTCGCCCTTCTTCTTCTCAATCTTTGCCTGGGTCTCCTTGAGGTGGCCCTCCAACCGCGAACTTGAAGTGGCATAATTAGCTTGTGTGCGCTTGATCACAATCGTGACAGCCAAGGGTGGGTGTCGCTACTCACATCTCCTTGTCGATCCACTCCAGACGTCCGTTCACGGTGCTCTCAGCTTCTGTCTGGTCCTGTTTGAGCAGGACTGGGCCGATGAGCTTGAAGATGGTCTCGCCCTCCTTTAGCTTTTTGAACTCCTGATAAAACGGTCAGACATCCCTGCTTTGACGAATTGAACGCACATGATGGGACGGGGTACCTTTTGCACGCCGAGGTTTTCCTGCTTCTGGGCCTCGAGCTTTTGTCTTGCCATGACGGTTTCTTGGAGCTCTACAAAGAATGTGAGTACTTGCCATTGCCATCAGCTAGGTGTGGTGAATACGGGCAACCTTTTTGCAGCTTCTGGTAATCCTCAGAGAGGGCCTGGAGCTTGGCCTGAATTTCTGCCATCTTGTGTCCTGTTAAGGATTACAGCAACGAGAACCTTCCACGTGTGAATGGCGGTGGGAGTGTCTCTAAATATTACGCGGCTTTTTCGTAATACGTCTTCACGGGACTGTTCTCGGGTTTAGGCAGACAGTTGAGCGAGATGGTGGTTTGATGATGATTGATGAGCGTTGTTGTTTGGGCAAATGGAAAAGTGGGGGTGTCACTGAAGGGTACCAAAATTATCAGAGATAAGTCATTGAGAGGGTTGACTTTCAATGGTGTATGGTGATAAGTTTTAAATGCAGAAATATATCTTTATCTTAAAAAAAGGCGTCAACAAGATTGCTCATGGATAGGACGTCAGTTATCATGAGGAAAATTCGCACAAAGTCATCCTGGATTAATGGTGAGGTGATTGCTGTTAGTGGTTGTGGTGATGAGGCAAGCGATGCACTAACGGCTGACAAGCCCTCCTTTGCAACCTGAAATT
The DNA here is from genome assembly GCA_033576145.1 of Cladorrhinum samala. Taxonomy (NCBI): domain Eukaryota; kingdom Fungi; phylum Ascomycota; class Sordariomycetes; order Sordariales; family Podosporaceae; genus Cladorrhinum; species Cladorrhinum samala. Next base: position 41,405 of record MU864958.1, read on the forward strand.
CCATGACACGTTTAAACATAACAGCGAGCTTTGATCAAGTTTTAGAAACGGGTGGAAAATAAGTTTAAATAAAGCAGAGTGATTTGATTCTGCTAGAGTGAGAATTTCCAAAGTGCAAGCAATGTGTGAAGTCGTTATATACCTGTACTATTCTGCCCATTCATTCCAAAGTAGCACTACCAGGGCGGAATGTATAACCCCAACCCCGATGTGGTTCACAGTGTGGCCGGGCAAGACACTCAATTGGTACAGATGATAAAAGCTCTTGCTGAGGTTTATAATTTATAGATTGACCTCCTTCTGAATCCAACTTATTCCAAAATTCTGGTCAGGTTGGCATGATGAGGATGTAACGATACATTTTTTTTTTTTTTTTTTTTTGGAGATTAGCTTTGTTGGGTGGACACCGAAGTGCAATCTTATCGGCCTGCCCCGCAGATCCAAAGCGTGGCCGCCTGCCCCGCTGCTGTGGGCTCTTGGCTTCCTGGTCAACGAGTCCCTGACGAATGGCTTCCTGCTCTTCCAAGGTCCCGACTACTTGCTTGTCTGCAGTGTAATTCGAGCATTGTCGACAGGCTTTCAAAAAAGCTCCCAACACCATCGCTTTGAATTACATTTCGGCCGCTCTTTCTCAGGATCAAAAACATTTGACCTTTTCCACACACCGACGGGTCCACTCTTTCCAACGACTACTCAATCAACAAAAAAAAAATAACATCTTCCCTGAACAAACGGAAGAATACCTCCCGAATAACTTCAATCCTTCCGCCTACCTTTGAAGCCCAAAACCCGCTTCGGCGGTAACAAATTCACTCCAAAAATGTCAAACACCGATTTCCTCGACCGCGCGATCAAGCAGGTCCGCGTGGCAATCGACGCCGACAATGCAGGGCAGTACGAGAAGGCCTACCAGCTCTACTACCAGTCGCTCGAGCTGTTCATGCTGGCGCTAAAATGGGAAAAGAACCCAAAGTCCAAAGAGATGATCCGGGCCAAGACGGGCGAGTACATGGATCGCGCAGAGAAGTTGAAAGCGCACCTGGCCGACGCCGAAGCGAAGCGCAAGAAACCGGGAATGGTGGGGGCTAACGGTTCCTCCACCGGCGGGACAGGCAAAGGCGAGGACGGCAATGCCGGCGGGGGAGGGCCGGAGCTGGACGAGGACAGCAAGAAGCTTCGCAACGCACTTTCGGGAGCTATCCTTCAGGAGAGGCCGAATGTCAAGTGGGACGACGTGGCAGGTCTGGAGGGAGCAAAGGAGGCGCTGAAGGAGGCCGTCTTGCTGCCCATCAAGTTCCCACACTTGTTCCAAGGCAAAAGACAGCCGTGGAAGGGGATTTTGCTGTACGGTCCTCCGGGTACGGGTAAGAGTTATCTCGCGAAGGCGGTGGCGACCGAGGCGAAGAGCACGTTCTTCAGCATAAGCAGTTCGGATTTGGTCAGTAAGTGGATGGGTGAGAGTGAAAGGTAAGTTTGTGATAGCAAGTTCTGTTTGTCGTGGACGGTTGCTGACCAGCTCTTGCCGCTAGGCTCGTAAAACAACTTTTCGCAATGGCACGAGAAAACAGGCCCGCCATTATCTTCATCGACGAAATCGACGCACTGTGCGGACCTCGAGGCGAAGGCGAGTCTGAGGCATCGAGAAGAATAAAGACGGAAATGCTGGTTCAAATGGACGGTGTAGGCAAGGACAGCAAGGGTGTCTTGATCTTGGGAGCGACAAATATTCCCTGGCAGCTCGACGCCGCCATCAGGCGACGTTTCCAGCGCAGAGTACACATTAGCTTGCCAGATTTGGCGGCACGGACGACAATGTTCAAGCTTGCTGTGGGGGATACCAAGACGGCACTGAAGCAGGAAGACTACCGGGAGCTGGCAAAGGCATCTGAAGGTTATTCTGGCTCAGATATTTCCATCGTGGTTCAGGATGCGCTTATGCAACCCGTGAGAAAGATTCAGCAAGCGACGCATTTCAAAAAGGTTGGTCCCTCTATCTTTCTATCTCACTTTTTTCTTTGGTGCTTTTTTTTGCTTTTTACTAACTTAATACACCCAAGGTAATGCTCGACGGCAAACAACGAGTTACCCCATGCTCCCCAGGAGACCCGGAGGCGATAGAAATGACATGGGAGGCGGTTGCTTCTGAGGAGCTGCTTGAGCCCTGGGTAGAAAAGAAGGATTTCCTCCGAGCCATCAAGTCGAGCAGACCAACGGTTTCCGATGTGGATCTGAAACGTAACGAGGAGTGGACAAAAGAGTTTGGCAGTGAGGGTGCATAGGAGCGGCGAGGGGACTCCAGGTTTGGTGGACAAAATCATGAAATACCTTGTCTTGGGTTCGGCAACATGTGGGCAGTTATGTATCTTGTAGGCGGGCGTGTGGCGTTTCTAGAGCAAGGAGAATGGCAAACAAAGGTCTTTGGATCAGTTATTCCCCACGACGTAAAATATTGAAACGGGGCGAGGATAGCGGGGGTATATGCCGATCAACAGGGTATGAAGAAGCAATCTCTATCGTCTGTTGCCCTCGAAACGGCTGGTTCAGAAATACCACGACCCTCAAAATGATGGCCTGCATCGTGGCGAAAAGATAAAGATGGGTTCCCAACTTCTCTCAGCACTATAGCGGCTAAGCTTTAAGACTGTCCCGCGGGGAAAAAAGAATAAGTGAACACAGGAAAATCTCATGATTCAGTCCATTGTTGCTTCCGTCCTGGAATACCACATGTGTACCCAGATAATTGGTATGATACAGTCCAAACACTGGAAAGAAGACATCTACGAAATACGACACATATAACCTAAACTCCTTTTACCAGACCCAACCCACATCAAGAACTCCGTGTGAAAAAAGAGAAAAAAAAAAGGCAGAACAAAGAGGAACAGACAAGAGAAGCAAGCCCAGCCGAGAGTAAACCGAGAAGAGATGCAAACATAATGCCGCAAGAAGCGAGACAAAAAGAGTCATGTCCACCTGTTAATTCACTCGGCGGCGGCTGACTTTCTCTTCTTCTTCTTCTTGGGCTCTTCGCTGACGTCGACCATTTCGACGTCCCCGTCATCGGCGCCAACGTCCTTTCTCTTCTTTTCCTTCTTCTCCTTCTTGCCCTCCTTCTCCTTCTTGTCCTTCTTTTCCTTTTTATCCTTCTTGTCCTTCTTCTCCTCCTTGCTGGGAGCCATGTGGTCAACCATCTCGGTGTCGATATCGAGGTTGTGCTCATCGTCATCGAGCACGGCCTTGATGGCCTTGTCCATGGCGTCAGAGTTCTTCATTGGCTTGGTGCCCTTGGCGTACCACTCGAGGCGCTGCTCGATTTGGTCACGCATCACCTCACCGAAACGGCGGGTGGGGTTCTCGGAGAAGTTGTCGATACGGGAAGCGATCGAGCACTTGTTGGCAAGGTAGCGCGAGATGCGACCCTTGACCTTGGGGCCCGCGCGGCCAATGAAGGTGCTCTGGTACAGGAGACCGTACTTGGGGGTTGCTCCCTTGGTCTTGAGGGCGCGGAAGAGGGCCTTTTCGGCGCCGAGAATCTGGAGGGTGGAGGCGGGGTACTTGGCAAGGTTGGTGAGGGAGCCGGCGTGGGAGATGAGGCGGGCCGCGACGGGAGTGCCCAAGATGACCTGGAGGTTAGGAGCGACGTCGCCCATCTTCTTGTCCAGAGACTCGGCGAGGATGCGTCTGTAGTCGGCCATCTGCGAGACGTTGGTGGCGAGGTCCTTGACCATGCGGAGATCACCCTCGCTGATATCTTGACCCATGGAAACCTTGGCAGCCTGGATGACCGCCTCGGCCTTGTCCTGGTCCTGGTTGAGGAGGTTGGCGATGTCGTCGACGCTCTCGTCGGTCAGGGACTTCTTGTTGCCGATGGCGATGACGAGCTTGGCGTAGGTGCCGTTGTCTGAGACGATGCGGATGAGCTCGGGGAAGTGCCAGCCGTACCATTCCCTGACGCGCATGGCGCCCTGGTTGATGCCCTTGTCGAGCGCATCGAGGGTCGCAATGCCCTGGATGATGTGGTTGTCATTCTTGTGCACGCTGAACTTGACCTTGGCACGCGAATAGGCGTGGCCGAGACCGAGCTGGGCGCGGTTGATGTCGCCCTCCTGAAGACCCTTGAGAAGCTTGCCGGCGTGGACGCGGATGCCACGGAGCAGCGCAGCGACAACCTCGGAGGTATCGGCCGACTCGCACTGCACGCCGGGGAAGGTCGCGCTGATCTCGCCTGCTAACCTCTTGTCGACAACGCCGAGAACGACCTTGCTTTTCTTACCGCTCGTCTGGGGGAGGTTGAGTTCGAGGGTGTTCTTGAGGAGATCGGGCATGATACCCTCGGAAATGAGGTTGATGGCTTCCAAACCGTGGGCGGCGGATCTTTTGTGACGATCGGTGATTAGTGAAGCCCAGACTGAGGAGTGCTAAACAGCGCCGATGCCAACTTACGTCCAGGGATTGAAGCTGACCAACTTGACCATCTTGCCGAACTTGTCGAGGGTGGTCATGGCCTCTTTGACCTCGGGCAGCTGCAAGCCCACGCTGTCGGCCTGGTGCACGACCTCGAACATGGCGAAGCCGACAGCGCTTTCGAACAAAAGATAGTTGACTGCCACCATCTTGACCAATTGTGATTTGTGAAATACTCGAAAGATATCCGATATGTGCTGCTGCGTAACTCTGGTGCACTGGCGGCGTGTCTACCTTGCGCGTAGTTGTCCAATGCCACCAGTCTCAACTCGGGTTGAGATTCAATTCGAGGTGGGATATTTTTTGAAGAATCCAAAAAAGCAGCACGCAGATTTGAAATTTTTGCGGAAAGCTCGCGCACAAGCCCATTGGATGTGGGGTGGTAACTTTTTGCAGCAACATGGCACGGACCAACTTTACTGCCAGCTCAAAATCCCAAGCTGGGTTTGACCGCCTTCCGAAATCCGTTTTCTCGTTCAAAACAGCTGCCAACTGGCGGCCACTTGTACCTCGATCGACACACCGTTGGCTGCCTTGTGAGCTTGTCTTTGCTGTGCCCCCCTCCCCCACCCTCCCAAATGCCCCTCCACTGCAACAATTTCTCCAATCTCCCAGTCACAGCATTGTGTGCCACCCCAGATGATCGGACCCGCCTGGACCGTTGTCTCAGCCCTACAGGACATCGCTGGGGGCCCGGGTTAACCACTTTCGTTCCCTCCATGATGTTCTTTTGCACTGCCTGCACAAGCATCAGTTCACCATCAACCTCATCAAGCGGCCAAAGAGCACCGCCTTGTATCGATGCGCCATGCAAACACCAAGGCAACGGACGCTGCCCGCCCCCCCCCCCCCTTCCCATTCTATGTGTGTTCTTTTGGAAGGGAGGAGGAGGGGAGTGGTGCGGGGGCGAAGGGGGCTGAGGCCGAACAATGACATCTACACTTCACATTAAAGGAAATCACCAATATGATCAAAAGACAATCCAGCTTTGCTTCTGGAAAACCATACGCTGCCGGCTTCTCCGAACCGAGAAAGACAACGATTGGCAGATGCAGTTCCCCGGTTGCAAAGGTACCCTTTTCCGGACCTTACCGAACAGAGCTGACCGAGGATAATACCACTTCACTCTCTGAAGCGAACATCGTCTTACATGCTTGGGCTGCACAGTTCTTCGCATCTTCCTCAAACAGGATGGTGTCGCAACAGGGGGACAGGGGTCACTTGTGCAGTACCGGAAAGTTGGATCATTCTCGGCCACGTCTTGGGAGTTTTCTTGGGGGTTTGACAGGTCAACAAGAGGCAGCCTGACCAACATGATGATCAAAAGCCAGGGGCGATTGTAATTGGGTTGATTTCCTGAAACGGCACACCTGACCAATCAAGAGCCCGATTCGGCCACTCCAAACCCCCAAAACACCACCCAACACTTGAGGACCTTCGGCGCTATGCCCTGAAGGTTCCGTCAGCTCCGACGTGATAGGCAAGCAAAGGGGTTGCACGCAGCTGCGATGACAACTACCCACTTCATCGGCCCGCGTCGCGCGTCCGTTTATAGTATGTCCTGTTAACATACAACCATGTCATCCCACTACATATAGCGATTTTGCCAATGGGTGTAAATGGCTTCCTTGCTGTCCCCAGTGCTTCACTCTTCACCCAACTTATTGCCCTTACCTCAACAAGGCCTGCCCACCAAGGCTTCTTCTGTCTACAACCTGAAGTAACTCACTTCAAGGCGTTAGCGGTACAGCCTGGTAAACTCAAGTATCCGGGTTTCCATGCGCCCTTACTTATCACCACACAGGTCTGACAATCACAGTAGGGACTGAGGGCCAACCCAGCCCATCCCAAGTCACCATGGATCCGCCAGATACTTATCCATCCCGGGAAGGATTAGAGGATGCCGCATCAAGTGCAGCAATTTCGGGGATCGTGGGGTTTGAACGAGCAGATATTCCCCCAAGCATCCAAAGTCGCCCACCTCGTCTAGGCCCCATCATGTCTATACTCAGCAAGCCTGATGCCATGGTTGAAACACCCGAGCGAGAGACGCCGCCTGAGAGAATCCGGGACTCTTGGGTGTCCTTCGCCTCGACAAATGATGGCAGGGCGTCGCTAGTTCCCAGCATCTTTTCGAAGAGAGGGTCGACCCGGTACTCTGTTCGTCAAGACTCCATGGAATCGCCTGTTTCAGTAATCAGTCCCTTATCCCTTGATCAACGGAAAGATAGCATCGGTAACGACAACGTCTACGCCTGCACATTCTGTGAGGCGGAGTTCTCGGAAAAGAGGGACTGGAAGGAGCATGAGACAGCACTCCATGGCATACGTGAACACTTTCCTTGTACTCTGTGCCCTGCAGCATTTTCTCAGCTGTCTCTGCTGGTGGCTCACGGAGAGCAGGAGCATGGAATTAGTCCAGGCCACAGAGCGCCAGCCGAGCCGGATCGTTGTTTCGTTTCCCAAAGCGCATGGGGCTGCGGGTTTTGTGCGGCTTACTTCTCGTCAAAGGAGGACTACCTCAGCCACGTCGATGATCATTACGAAGGAGGCCAAGACAGGTCACATTGGGAGCATTCTTTTGTCATCAAGGCGCTACTTCATCAACCCATCATCGAGTCAGCATGGGCTTCCCTTGTCAACAAAGAAGAGCAGGAAACAGGGGCTGTCCTGCGCTTTTATTGGGACCCGAGCGCTTCGAATTCATCTGACACGACTGATTCCTTCTCCCTGCGTCACCACTTGGAGTTCTTTGCCACTGGAAAGTCCACTGCGGCCGAAGTAGTTGACATGGCATTCCGGATGGCTCAGAAACGCACCGAAGTAAATGTGAGCCATTTTCGTCCTAGGGTTTTCGCCCAAAACACGGGAGAGATGTTCGCAAACCCAAGTCTGGTTCAACCAAAAGGCCAGGGGTTGCCAAAACCATCCGAAGGTCTGGGTCCTGCAACTCTGACCCCATCAGGATCCTCTGAACCTCAAATGGTCCTGCCTCTTTCTTCTACGCCATCAACATTCGCCTCGTTGACGGCCAATAAAAGGGCTGTCGGTAATGCAGTTGCCTCGTCGACAATATTGGCAAGGGTCGGAGCAGGGCCACCCAGGTCTTCGTTGGTACCTGCAAACCCTTCCAAAAACGCAGGGCAACTCATGCAGGGCTTTCAGCAGCCTGTGGCAAAACATGGCTTCGGTGCTCTACGCAGGACAGACAGCAACCGGAATCTGGGTGTGCTGAGCAATAAGGGAACACGCGGAATCGCAGACACTCCCCGCAATACTGCATCACACACGACGCTAGACACACCCCGACCTATCGCCCCGCCAGTATTAGTTGACGACGCTGCAGATCAGCATCCAGGAAGTAGCACGGAGCATTCCCCAATTAGCCCTCGTGGCCCTGGTCTGGTTGCACCGGCCCAGCAAAGCCCGGAATCCTCCGTTAGAACTTACTTCAGCTCTAGCACATTATCCAACCATACAAGAGACACGTCGACTTGGGTTGATGATAGCACAAGTGAGATGGTGTCGGACGAGAACTTGTCCGAGACGGACTCTTGGCTACCAGAAGAGAGCTCTGCAGGAGCAAGAACATGGAGAGTGGCATTCCGTCAATCTGTCGACAGGGGAATGGGGGCACTGTGGGCTCGGTACAACCTTCACTTCACCGCTTTGATTCGAGAGCACGTGGGAGGTCAGAGAAGCGGTCATTCTCCTCAGTCTTGGGATTCCTCCGGTCGAGTGCACAAGGGAACGCCTTCACGCTATGGGGCAGCGAGGGGACTTCGACCACCATCTCGATCCGTCGATGATGAGGACGAAGACGACGATGACGATGGTGATGGATATCGGCCATCCTCTTCGCTCTCTAAAAATAGTCCTGGGTCGACGAAACGCTTTGCTTGCCCGTTCCGAAAGCATGACCCGTCCAAATACAATATTCAGGAGCATGAGGTCTGCGCCGTACGATCATGGTCAGCAATCTCTAGGCTGAAGTAGGTTCGGATGCTGAAGAGTCGAGGATTCAATGCTAACACGCTTCATCTAGAGAACACTTGTATCGGCGGCACTATAAAATGCACTGTCAAAATTGCAAGGAGACATTTTCTGATGCCAGGGACCTTGCTGAACACGAAATGATGGTCCAGGGATGCGAAATCTCCGACCGGAGCGTCCCTTCGGACATTACAAGTTACCAAGAGAAACAACTCAAATCCAGAAAGCACAATGCTCGACGTAGATCAGACGAAGAGAAGTGGTGCGATATTTATGGGCTGCTTTTTCCCAACGAGCAGATACCATCACCATGTGAGTATTTTCTTTCCAGGTCCAAATTTGACCTAATCGTGATGGGAGTGTAGATGGCTGATATCAGGAAATATCAGATCCCGAAGCCACTGAAGATCTCCGGCCCTCATCCTCCGAGGCCCAGAGCAGTCTGCAGTTTCAGCATTTTCTCTTGAATACGATGCCGCAACTGTTTACACAGTCAGCAGAGGAGTACTTTGGACAACAGATTCAGTCCCGTCAGGCACTGTCGATGGAAATCATTCCCGACCTCATCCAGAGCTCACTCCGCAAGGCCTTTAAAGCGTGGGAGTCGGGCGGGAACGATTCCGAAGTATCGGCACGGGAGGCATCCATCGCGCTTGGGAGTTTCCAGCCCGAGCTTACGATCACAACGCCCCCTCATACACAGCCATCCGGAATATATCAGACGCCACCAATGTCAGCAACTATGCCAGTGGAGCAGTCGAATGGCAATTTCGAGCACATGGGTCGAACCGACATTGGGTTTGCTTCAGACATGACACAACTTGGCGGCCAGTTTTCGAATGAAACCTTTTTGTCGCCAGTGACATCGGCTGCCAGTGGCTACAACAATCCCAGTGGCTTCACCCAGTATCAAGGTGGCGATTGGGATGGTGGGTTGGGATTGGTCAACAACTCTGCTACTCATACATTGTTCAGTGACGAGGGGATAAATATGATGAGTCAATATCGCACGTATCACCAGGGATAGCAATTTTCAACATCTTTCAGAAAGTTTTGTTTTTGGTTTCAGTTAATCGGTAGTCGAGTTGGGAAAATGCCTACTATTTTTCTCGGTATCACCTATTTATATTTTCTTGTGTGTGTGTGTGTGTTGGGTGGGGGGCAGAGGGTGCGATTTCGCAGTGGCGACGAGCACCTGTGTTGAACCAGGTCGCCTCTTGGGAGCCAGTTACCGCATAAAGACGCTCGTTCGCAGCAATGAATACACTCGTGTATTTTTGGTGGCCAGAAAACAAAACGTCAAGGCAAGCAAGGCGCAAATGATTTCAGTCTTGAATGCCACAAAATAATGATTCAAATTACCAGCAAGGGTAATCAAGCGAGATCTCTACATTATCTCTGATGGGTCCGCCGGTGTGTACAGTGCCTACATACACGAGTATCTGCCTGGGAGGTGTTGATAAAAGTAGGTAAGGTAGGTAGGTAGGTGTCATTGCCGTGGAGCACAGGCGCTAACAGGCCGACCGTGACAACAGAATATATTACCCCTCAAAGCAGCCCGTCTTTCCCGGCGACCCCCAGCAGCAGAGTGTGTACGAGCCGAGGTACATGTTGTAGAGTATCTACTTACATTAACAAGCTTACCGGGGTTGCCGGTCAGAGCCTTTATCGAGTTACGTGGCGCCGAGAAACCGCACCGTCCTGGACTCACAAGCGCCCGCACCTCGAACGCATCACGAGCAAGCTCAGCCTCCTGCGTGAGGATTCTTCTTTGCAGAGTTTTCATGACCGAAATCTCTGGAAGAGATTTGAGATACTGTCCACACCGTTACTTGTGCACATGGGGCACCTCAAATACTAGCTAGGTATTATGGCATAATTACTCGAGAAAACGGCCAGCTGATAGTAGTCGACTTGACAAGCAGCTCAAATCCCCCTTCCCCCCTCTAAAAAACGAGCGCATCACGTGTTAGTATGGCACCGTCACTTTCTGCTGATCTCACCATGATTCGGTGATACGGGAGGAGACAGATCAACTACCCCTAGCATATTCTTTCTAATAACTAGGTAGGTATAAGGGAGTGGCTTGCTCTATGAAACCCCTGACCGGCAGGAAGAAAAATGACCGCAGGCAAAATCTCATTCGCAGTGCGAGAGCCTCGAGAAGGCAAAAGATAATGAAGCGACAATCATTGCCTCAATGGCACACTGAATCTCGGGAGCTGATCAAGTCATGCCAGGTTTTGACAGCACCGGGAAGGCTGGCCGTGGTCGATGGACGAGCAACCCTCTGTACCCGTGGAAAGGAATAGACACGCAATTTCATTCTGGCTGACGGCGTCGCCGCATTGCCGGCATGGAGCGTGTTGCGGCCTGCCATGTTTGGGTTGTGAGGCAATCAAAGGCTTGCTTCATCACAATCCTCATCCATTCATCCGTGCCTTCTAGAATCATCATTTCGGCATTGCATCCCAGCGAACCAAACCGTTCAATGACGGCAGACTTTTTTTTTGCTTTCTTCGCGGGGAACGATCTCGGACCCCTTTTTTTCTCGACGATCCCAGGTTTTGGACGCCTCTCCTTTCGGGCCGCACTCTGTAGAATGCCACGTTTTGTGGTCGCCTCGACAGTTTTGCAGAGAGGCAACAGCATTTATCCCGGAACGACACACAGGGTATGACTGCAGTCAACTGGCAGCTGCCTCAACCCGAACAACCGAACAAGCCAACAAGAAAACATGTTAAAGCTCGGGTGACCATGTGGACAATTAAAGATTTCCCCGTGTTTTCCACCTGCCTGTGGCAACACTGCAGAAGCCAAGGTGGTGTGCAGACCACATGGCTTCATCTATTCCAACCCTAGCAACATGTTCGACGGTGGTGTCTCGGCCCCTTGGCTCTACCCGAATATGGCAAGTGGCCTGGCCATCGGAAAGTCTCTGGCTGTATATTTCAGCTCGGGTTTATCCTATCAGAAATCTGCCGCAACATAGCCGGTATACAAGGGGGTGATGGCCAGGCTGGGATGACGTCGGTTCCGGCGTTTTTACTCGTCAGTCTGGTTATTTGCCGCCGCAGCCATCCCCATATTCATCCCCCCCGTGTTTGTATCTATTTACCCCACAGATCCAACCCCCAATTGGTCTGTACAGTGCCCAAAATCTATTTCGGATATTAGTCAATATACAACCTCCATATATGACTGCGTGAGCGCTCGCAAGCAAATGTGCCGAGCGTCCACGGCATTTCTTATGGGGATACCTATGGTTACGACGGCAGTTAGTTCCGAATTCAACCTTTGTCCGGGGGGGCGTGAGCAGTATGGATGGGCAGTAGAGTATAAAACAGGACCATGATTTCCCACGGCCCTTTGGTGGTTTTGGCTTTCCCTTTTTCCTGACCAGTCACTGCTCTCTCTCTCTCTCTTTACAGTCAATCGCTAGACAGTTTAGACGCATACCCCCGACAGATCGGACAGAATGCTGTGGTCCGCTCTCCTCCTTGCGGCTCTCGCCGAGGCGGCGCCCAACCCGCAGTTTGGCGGTGGCCAGCAGATGACCATGTTGCGATTCGGCTGCGCTCAGGTCTCGATCGATCGTATCGACCCTCTCGTCAACCCAGGACAGGCCGTAAGTGCTTCGACTCCCTGATTGTTTCTACACATGTTGCGGCCGCCTAGCTAGGCACTAACACTCAAGAAAAAAAGCCCTCGCCTCATATCCACCAGATCGTCGGCGGAAACGCCTTCAACGTCACCATGCCCACCGACGACGTTTCCAAACACGCCACCTGCACCACATGCGCCTTCGCCGATGACTTCTCCAACTACTGGACCGCCAACCTCTACTTCAAGGCTCGCAACGGCAGCTACAAGCGTGTCCCCCAGGGCGGCGCCGCCTTCCAGTTCAACGACAGGTTCAGCACCCAGACCCAGGGTGGTGTCCTCGTCTACTACGTCTCTGCCCAGCCGGGTAAGATTACCGCCTTCAAGCCAGTGAGTTATTCCTCCCTTACCCGAACAAAAGGAGTCGGTCACCCTAACATCCCTATCCCAGGGCTTCCGCATGCTCGTCGGCGACCCCAACATGCGCTCCCGCTCCGACCAGAAGCTCCGCAGACAAAACTGCTACCGCTGCTACACCGGCCCCAACTTTGGCGGCGACACCGGCGCCCCCTGCCAAGATAATGCGTAAGCATCCATCTCCCCTCTCTCCCCCCCCCCCCCCATTTTTTTTTTTTTTTTACAGGCTACCTTATACTAATCCCTTCGTCTCCATCCACAGCGTCGACACCGAGGCCTTCCCCCAAAAGCCCTGCCCAGGCGGTATCCGCTCCAACATCCACTTCCCGACCTGCTGGGACGGCAAGAACCTCGACACCCCCAACCACCAGGACCACGTCGCCTACCCCACCAGCGGCCCGGCCAACTTCCTCTCGCTCGGCGGCAACTGCCCCTCGACCCACCCGGTCCGCATCCCGCAGCTCATGTACGAGGTCGTCTGGGACACCACCAAGTTCAACAACAAGGCCGAGTGGCCCGCCGACGGCAGCCAGCCCTTCGTCCTCTCGACCGGCGACTCGACCGGCCTCGGCCAGCACGGCGACTACGTCTTTGGCTGGAAGGACGACTCGCTCCAGAGGGCCATGGACACGGCCGGCTGCTTCGGCGCCAGCTGCGCGAACTTGAGGACGCAGAGCATCGACAATGCCCGCAAGTGCGCCGTCAAGCAGGCCGTCAAGGAGGATTACGACCAGTGTAAGTTTTTGCCCTGAAGGAATCCAGACGAATTTGGATGAAAAAAAAACCAAAAAAAAAAACCAAAAAAAAAAAAAAAAGGATACTAATGTGTTATGTTTTTAATAGGGCTTACCGCTCTCCCCGGTGTCGGTGGTATGTAAGGTGGAGGAGATTATTTCCCAAGAAACGCTTTTTTTGTCAATTAGAGGATGGGAAGGATTTTAAGAAGAAGGGGAGGATAAAGGAGAAATGAAAACCAAGGGGGGGTGAAACAAATCAAATTGGGATTTTCCCATTCAACTCTTCCCACTAACCCTTTGTTTTATAATATTCTTCACTACCTTATGTCTTGGATTGCCATGTTGTGTGATAATCTGGGATTTTTATCTAACGTATACCTAATCATTCATTTCAGTTTTTCCCCTTTTGCATTTCTTCGAGGTCACCCATTTTTCTTTAAACAATTTTACCAAAAATCTTTTGATAAAAGAATATTTTTTTAAACTTGAACATGATATCCCTTTTCCCTATTTCTTTTAGGCAATTTATCCGCGGGCATTGCGGTTTTGATAATGGGGCACTATTTTTATTGATACGGGGGCACCCCCATTTTGATAAACGGGCATCTTAGGCAGTGTTAGGGTTATATATCTATACATAAAACATACTGGCCATCAACACCGTAATTATAACAGGCGCGATTTTCTTCTCTACGCTAAAAACCCTAAATATCACGGCCAAAATATAAATATAAATATATTACTTTAAATAATAAATCTCTTTAATCTAAGAAAATAATAATATTATTATTTTGTAAGAAACCTAGTAATAAAAGAACGTTACTACTAGGAGAAAAGATTGCGGTATTAACCCTAACCCTAAATAAGGTGCCCCTTTATCAAAAAGGTAATGCCTCCGTATCAAAAAAGTTATTGTTTTACAAGAAAGTCGGTTTTTTCTAAAAAGTTATTACTTTGCAAGAAAGTTGATGATATAAATCACTATACTAAGTGTAAGATATTTAATACTAAACCCTAACCCTAACCAAGATGCCCATTATCAAAAATGGGGTGCCCCCGTATCAAGAAAAATAGTGCCCCATTATCAAAAAGGTAATGCCCGCGGATAAGTTGCCTTCTTTTAAAGTCGGCAGTTTGACTGTTTGACTAAGGTGGGTAGGTACTTTAGCTATATCTTGGTGTCGTGTAAGGCAGTGGCTGTGAACACTTTTCAGCTTTTACTCGCACAATAGTGTGACGCGCGTGGCGGTGATTGTATTGGGTGTGTTGGTACATGATTGGTGTTTGGTGGTTTTCATATGAAGGGGGTGCGCGTCTCCGATGGAAGCTTGCTGCTTGGTTGAAAAGGGGAGGGGCTCAAGGAGATGCAGAGGTTTTGTTTTGCATTTTGATAGGTAGGTACTAGTAGTACTTTTTATATTTGTAGGTACCGTTTGTTCGGATTTTGAATTGTCAAAAGATTTTATTTTTAACAGATGCCTAGGTACCTTAAATACCTTACCAGGATGGAAGGTAAGCTGATAGATTGCCTCTCGAGCCTGGTGATCCCATGGTTGAACTGACCCGGATGTCGACTTCTTTGGTACGTTAACGTCTTCTATAATCTCTCTACGCCTACCTGTTTCTTTGAGCCCGGCTGTTGAAGGGCATTTGGACCCCTCTCATCCAGAGAATAAATGGATCTCTGGCAGAGAAGTGATAGGTCCTTTGGGCATGTACCACTTGTGTAGGTAGGTACCTTGGGCATGTACCACTTGTGTAAGTAGGTACCTTGGATAGGTTGGGTAGGTGAGGAGTAAAGCGGGTAGGCATGATTTTGATCTCTTTTCGCAACATACCTTAGTTTTAAAAGGAATGAAACTAAACATACATTTGGTATCGAGAGGGTAAAAAAAAAAAAAAAAAAGCTATTGTACAGTACCAACCGTAAGAAAACCGGACTCATTAGTGTCACAAGATTCCTCAAACACCAATCTCTGTCCTGATGCCGGTGTCCGCTGCCACATGCCATCCAGACTCCTCCAGCCTGTGCTTCAGCTCTCCCATCACCCCGAATAGCTCCTCGCTCCTCTGCGACCGCGCCCTATCAAAGTCTGTGACGAACCGGTACAGAATCTCGAGCGGAAGAACGGCGCTCTGATGGCCGAACAGCCCTGCCTGGGGGTCCATCAGGATTGGCAGCGCTGTGTTGGCAAGCTTGTTTGCAAAAAAGATTGGGTCCGTCCGCGCCGGGAGCAAGTGCGCCTCGGGTCCGGAAGCAATGTGGAGAATGGTGAACATGACCAAGGAGATGGTCCAGAACGCCATCATGCCGTGGATCTGGGCGACGCGCACCACCAGGTCGACCACAAACTCCGGGGGAGGATCTTTGGGCGTGATGATTTTGAGGATGAGGCCGAACCAGGCTCTGAGTTGCTCATCCAGGGCCCAGCACCTGTCGATCAGCGCCAGGCGCAGGTCTTCTCTTTCGGCGGGGTCGATGCAGGCTCGGAACACGTCAAAGTCCTCGACGAGACCTGGCACGTCGACCAAGACATCGACCAGGATATCCTTGAGATCCTTGGGCGTTTCCTTCCAAGGGATGCTTTTCCATTCCGGCGCGCTGAACGGCAGCCGTCTTCGCCGAAGGATTCCAGAGAGGGCCTAAAATCGCAAATAAGTTAGGGCAATTCAGCGAAACGGGGGGATGGGAGGCACGCAGGTAGGTAAGGTAGGTAGGTAGACTGCTCACCATTTCCACTCTTTCATCAGCAAATACTTGGTGCGAGTTTCCCTCCACGTGTGCCTCGGGAGTCCTGGCAACGAACAGGGCGAGCTCTCCCGCGCAATGGCGCTGCCAGTTCTGGCTTGGCAAAGGCGGCAAGGCCCGGGGCTGATGATTATGATGATCGTCGCCCTCGCTCTCGCTCTCGTCTCCGCCGCCTTGGCGAGAATAAGCCTCGAACAGGCTCACTAGCTTGACGGTGGCTATTACCGCATCTCTCTTGGCGGTGTGTGGAGCTTCCAGCGATCTTCTCAGCCCAGCAAGGGCCCTTCCGTACATCTTGGACCCCTCCCGCAGTATCCATCCGGCCCCCTGGCGTCGTCCCTCCATGAGGAGGGCGTTGGCCCACAATGCATATCTCAGCGAATGATCGCCCTCGTACAATTTCTGTGCGGTATTGGTCCAGCTGCACGTGTAGTTTCGCGAAACCAGGGCAGGGATGGGCTTGCCGGCCGGGAAATAAGCCTCCCAGAACAGGTCGATCCAGCGGCGCTCCAGCTCGGGACGGCCCAGCAGTGCCGAATTGGCCACGATGTTGCCGGCCACCTCATTGGACGGATTCGAGAGCGACTCTGGCGAGAATCCCCGCTGCCACGAGGAGCCGGCGAACGCCTGTGGGGCGGATCGATATCCCGCCCGTCGGGTGGTCGGCGTGCTCACGACGAAGACGCGCGGCTGATCATACCCTCCACACTCGATCCCGGCCCTCTGGCACTGCGAGCATGCGGGTCTCTCCTGGCCACACTACATACGGGGCAAGGAAGAAGAAGAAAGCAGTCAGTTCAGCCCTATGCTAATTATATCATCACTGTGTGCCCGGGTTCTTTCCCCTCCAATGAAACTTACTCCTTTTCTCCGCTTCCGGCAGGTGACACATGCCTTTGAGCGGCCAGGAACCCCAACCATGGTCACGGTGTGGGACTGTAGGTAGGTAGGTACGTAGTAGGTAGGTATGATGTCTCTCGGATCTGTCGGTGAGGGAGAGCGAGGAAGAGAAGCTGGCGATAACGCGCAGATTCAGTCTTCTTTGGGAAAAAGAGGATGGGGGCAGAACCAGAGTGCTGGGTGGGAAGACGAATGACAGCGGGAGATATAAATGGGACCTTGCGGACTCCAGGGAAGCCTTGGCATCAGGGGCTTTGCGGAATTCTGGCCGTTTGGCTAGACCAGATCGGTCGTGATCGACGGATCTCCGCTAAGCCCGTTCAGGCCTGATCTCGCGCCGACCAATCAGCGACCTGCCCGGTGAGACATACCGGTCCCCGTCCGCTGGTGAGCCGGAATTTTCAACGTTAATATGGACCGCATCCGCACATCAAGGGCTCCGAACATCGCGGGTATTGATGACGGTAACGGTTTTCAAAGAATCGGTCATTTTCTGAGTGCCGTATGCTTTTGCGCTGGTAGGATGCGCTGGTAGGATGCGCCTTTCTCTCTTCTGTGCTCTATCATAATGGAACCCAATGTCTGGCAATGGCGAGAGGTAATGCCAGTCGGCGTGAAATCAGGTATAAATACAGCCCTCGTCATCCTCCTCAGCAGATGAACCATCAGAGCATCACCAAGAGACACCGCAAGCCATCTGCTCATACCGGACACTCAACCTCGAGCACAAAATGCACCTCACCATCCCCCCTTTCCTGCTGGGCCTCGCTACGGCAGCCGCCATCCAGCCCCGTCAATCCTCACCCGCGCCTCACTCGATGGGCTTCATTGGCTGCTCCATGGCCGAGAACGTGGCCCAAGGGTACACCTCCCTCGCCCTCTCCGCCAAGATGTGGCCGCCCTACGGGACCAACGGCCTCGTGGTGCAGTCCTGGACCAACACCAAATCTTCCTCCTGGCAGCTCTTTGACCGCCAAGTCGCCAAGTACGGCGGCAGCAAGCCCACAGAGGTCTGGGTCATGGTCTGCATCTTCCAGAACCCCGGCGCCACCTACGAGGAAGTCAAGACCATGATCAACAATGCACGGGAGCATGCCGCCCCGGGAGCCAAGATCTACGTGACCGGTCAGCCGGTTTATCCCGACAATCCGAGCTCCTGCTTCCTGGCCGGCGCGTCGGGCCCGCAGGCGACTGTAGACCTGGCCAAGCGGGCCGGTGCGGATGCGGAACTGAACGTCACGTACCCGGGGGAGTTCAAGCTGATGAAGGGAGAGGTTCAGGACGGATGCCATGCCAACGCGGCCGGGCAGAAGAGCTTGGGGAGACAGGCTTTGGATTTTTGGGGCTAGGCGGGGAGAACTAGTACCACTGAAATGTGCGAGGGAGAGAGAAAGAGAGAGAGAGAGAGAGAGAGAGTCACGGCTGTCGCGGCATGTACATGTTTGGGGTTTGCTGGCCGCTGTACCAGTACCTGAACTGGGTAAAATGAGCAGTGAGAAATGACAAGTACCAGGCTCTCCCTCTCTCTCAATCCATCGTGTTTGCTATCTGACTTTCCAGCTTAACACAATATAAACTGTGTTGCATGCGGTCTTTCCCATGACTGGGACGTTGTAGCAGGTTGATCCAAGTTTCCCGCCCCTGATCCATCCATGATTTACCGTGAGTGAGCCCCGGCCGAGTTCTTTCGTATATTATATAGCTAGGCACCTATTCATTTTTAACTCGCAAATCTCACAATGCCTCCCCCCTTGCAGTTGCTAACCATCAGACCCGGGCTTGTTTTAGCAATTACTATCTTTCTTTTTTCTTTTCTTTTTGTTTTCTCCCAATCTTTTGTTTAGGCGGAAAACTACCAGCGTGTTCAACCAAAGATTGCCTTTCTCTAATGGCAGAGAGGCGTCACTGTTTCGGGTGCGCCGGAAACAAGTGGTGACTACCTAGGTATGTAGTGGATAAAAATGAGGTGATCGACGAAGGGATCGAATTTCTTGAATTCCAACATGCCATACAAAGATATCAGAATAGAATTTAGGTAACGTAACCACTTACGATAGACGCAAGATACCTGTCCAGATAACCAAAGGCATTTAAATATACTCATCAACAAAAATCATGGGAACTACTGTAAATATCATTCTGGCCAACATCATTCTGTTGAGGTAGGAAGGGGATTTAGTTTATTCAGTAAATTCACTCTTTCTCTCCTCAAACGCCTACCAGGTGACGGGGAGCTTGATAATCCCCACATCTCTATCCAGTGGTGTACACTCCACCTTATCGACCGTCGTCGCCAACTTCAAGTCGGGCACCTTTTTGAACAGAGAAGCTAAATGCCGGCATGGCCACAGACGGTTAGTCATGGGTACCCTTCAGAAAGACCAAGTACCTAAATGACACGGCACTCACCAAACGCAGTTGTAAGCTCAGCCTTTGCCAGATGTTCTGCAATGCATCTATGTGGGCCGAAGCCGAAGCCCAAACCATCTTTGGAGAATTTTCGATGCATATCAAACTTGTCCGGGTCTGGAAAAACGTCCTCGTCCCGGTTGGCGGACAGATTGGAAGCAATGATGCCCTCGCCTGCTCGAATAGTAGTCTGACACACACATCCCGTCAGCCACTGCAAGGTTAAATCCGGCAACAACTTCTTTTTGCTGTCAGAACAACAGGGCACCTACCTTTCCCCCAATCTCGACGTCCTCCTTTGCGGTTCGCTTGATCGCCATGGAAGAAGCGGTGTGGTACCGGCAAAGCTCCTCGACAAACGGGCCGGCCCACTTGTCAGGATCCGACTTGAACTCGGCCAGCTGGTCGGGATGCTGAAGCAGCGTGACAACGCCCTAAACCGTTACCATTAGCAACCTCCTCCCCCATCCATGTTCTTCGCGCGACAAAAAATCGACAACTCACAAGGGTAATCATGTTGACCATGGTGGCGTTCCCGGCCACCAACAAAAGGAACGCCATCTGCACCGCGTCCTCCTTGCTCAGGTTCCCAGTCTTGACTTGCTCGGTCGCCAGCCGGCTGACCAGATCGTCTTTGGGTTCCTCGACTCTCTTTTCAACCAGTTCGGTCAGGTACCGGAGTAGCTCCCTGTTCGTGAGCGCAGCATGAGCATCAACATCTAAAATTTCATTTTTACATATGATAACCACTCACTCAGCAGCGCCCGACGCCTCCCTGGCGCTCGAGCTTCCATTCGTCCGAATCGCGTTCTGCTGGGTCAAAAATGCCAAATCCTCAAAGGGGACCCCAAGAATCGTGTAAATCATCTTGTTTTCCATTAGTCTCACACCATTCTGTTTTGAAGACGAAAAAAAAATGGGGGGGGGGGGGAGGGTGCGTGAATGGGAAACGTACATAAGAAGGAACAGGCAACGCAAACTCCTCCACCAGGTCCACCGCCGGCCGTCCATTACTACCGCTGGCAGCCTCGCCGGACGCCTTCTGCACCATCTTGTCGAGCAAATCGTCCACGGTCTTTTGGATCAGCGGTTTGAGCGAGTCGACGTGCTCCGGAGTGAAGGCGAACTCGACCATGCCGCGGTGTTTGGTGTGCTCCGGGGGGTCCATGTCCACAAAGGTCGGACGCTGCTTGGCTGCTAGTTTGCCGTTGGCGTTTAGTTCAGGAAACCCGGGGCGGCGACGTTCCTATTTTATCTCACATGAGTTTGTATTAATAATTACTAATGTGCTTATTGAAATGGGGAAAAATTGCGGTCATAGGGAGCCGGAGGAGTATGAAATCATGAGGAGAATGAGGACGTGGGGGGGGGGGAGATTGTCAGGAAAAAAAAATCATTGAGGAAAGAAATAAATGCCTTCGAGAGTCGTTGATCCGTAGCGACCTGGCAGAGATCGTTGTACTTTGTCACTAGCCAGGCCGGGGATCCGTCAAACAGCTGGATTTTGGATATCGGGTCGGTCTTGCGGAGCTGAGCGAACTCGCTGGGAGGGTCGAGGCCCGAGGCGCGCTTGAAGGGGAACTTGGGCATTCCGGTCGCGCTCATGTTTGAGGATTTACGGACGGTGGTGAGGAGAATGGAGCTGCGGAGGGTGGATCTTCGAAGGGCGGTTTGAAGGAGAGAGGTGGTCATTCCTTTGGTTTTGCGGGTTGGCGCAAGGAGAAGCGAACGAATGGTTGTTGGGTGAGAGACAGCCAGAGTTGGTTGAAAATAGATATAAGCGATGTATGTAGCCAAAATAAAATTACTGATGCGAGTTTGTAGCTAGGCTTCGCCGTTTTTTTATTAAATTTTTATTTCCGTTTTTCCTTTTTGGAGACGTCATTGCTTCGTCAAGCTGCACCGGAAATAGCATGATACTAGAGTAGAGGGGCCGCGGGTGGGTAGGGATGCAATCATGATCAGCCGGCGTCGTCGGTAAATCAAATACATTATGGTTGTTTTTTTAATTCGATTACTTGATAAATATCCAAGTTGGTCAAAATCGAGGGGTTGCTTGGTTGAAGGCACGGGATAATTACTGGACTGACCAATGTGCGCTTCAGCGGGGGTCGCTCGAGCATAGACGCCCCTCTTTATTCTCGCATGATTTTTAGATAAAAAAAAAAAAAAAAAACATGCTTCGATCACACTAATAATGTAATAATGAAGGGGGAAAGAACGAAGAAAAAAGGGAAAAAAGAAAAGAAAAGATGAGCTCTTTTTTTTTTTTTTTTAAAAAAAAAATTAACACGAAATACCTAAACATGCGACGCCTTTCCCACGATATTTTAAAGGCCTATTTTATTCTTGCGGCCCTTTTCTTTTCACATGCAACCTTTACCACACATCAAACTTGCACAACTTTCCCCATATGCCAGCATCCCCTATATTTAACTAACCTAAGAGTACATATCTATTTACAAGTGTCTCTTGTTGTTAAAAGTGAGCCTGCCGCAGCGAAGCATGTGAATTTTACCAACTGTGATTACCTCCGCTAGGTAATCATGTTAAATTTTTATCTCATTGATCCAAAAATAAATGGCTTGTATGAGTTCCTTGAACAAAACATGGTCAATTCTCTTCGATGGCTATGCTGGGGTGCAAGCTCAAAACATATACACAGTGTGTAATACCGTGCATCGCTGCGCTCAGGTCCGCACCCAGGCACCCGTGGGGCTGGTACTACAGTGCCAAGAACCAGGCAACTGCCAGAACCCCAGGAACCACAAGCGGGAGGAGCCCGGAGAAGCCTTCACATTTTCCCGACCGTTGCAAAAATGCGAGGATCGGACCACCAAAAGTTTGCTTCGTCGGACTCGGGACCTCGCAATTTGCTATGGTACCCACCCCGACCCATGTCGACTTGCGAGGATCATATCCGTGCCGCCGCGCAAAGGCATCGAAAACCTGCGAATAGCATCCCGTCAGCTTCTCACCCTCGCCGAATCTTGCACAGCCATGCGCCTTAAATCTCACCGTGGATCCAACGCCAGCATGGCAATGCTTTGACGATCATGCTTTTGATTGCAAGCGCATGCTACACCACGATCCTTCAGCGTTTTATCCATATGGTATGTAATAATCATACTCTGCTTCCTCCCCAACATTTTCTTTCCTTGTTCCTTTCGCCAGAAGACAGCGGAAAACAGGCTGCTCATCATCAACTCCAAAAACTCGCCACCAGCAAACTCGATAACTGCTGGACCTGTGGTTAACATGAGCGGGGATAGCTTCGATTCGGATTTGCGCAGGATTGGTTTTAACGATACTGGCCGCCTCAACAACACGGGCCGTTTTGACAAGCCAAACGACGTCTCTCTTGATTTCGTCCGGGAGCTTCAAGCCCCATTCTTCCCCCGGGAACCCGCCCGCGGGCCGTCCTTTATAGACACCGAGGCATGTCTTTGCCAGCGCGAACGTCGACCGGACACTGTGGGGACACGAGGAGGGCCATTATTATGGAGATGCATTGGGGATCGTACGCAAAACCAGACCGACACTAACAGCCTCAGCGAGGAGACAATCCTGCGGACGAGCGGCAAATGGTTTGCTCCGGTCAACGATGATGGCAACAGAGACGACCAAGACATCCTCGCCCTGCCGCTTTACGATGCCTCCAATCCGCCGGCAAGGGATGCACCGTTGCAGTGGGATAGCGAATCTTCCTCGCTCGTTCCCGGTACCGACAAATTGAGTATTTGGGACAAAGCTTGCACCGCCGAGAACAGGACGTCATTTTCAACCTCCTTTTACCGAGCCGCGGCGCAGAGCGAAAACGGTGAAATCCCGGTTGACGCGGCGCCCTGCTGGAGACCGAAGGCGGTGCCTTTGCAACTTCAGGATGTGTCGGACTGGAGCAAAAATGGATGTCGCGCAGGATTTCAATGTCGGTATGACCTCCCGTCATGTTGGTGCAGATGGTTAACGGACTCTTGGAACAGGTGTTAACAATACCGTCAACTCCCTCCCGCAGTTCTGTCCGCCTTTCGCCCTCTGCCAGATGTCAAGACTTGCAAACCAGCCATGTCAGCTCGACGGTAAGAATATCGGCATGGGGCCGTTTGAGCCCGTCGTGTGCCAAAGAGGGTGGTACTGCCCTGCAGGAGGCAAAGAGACGATCAAATGCCCAAAGGGCACTTATTGCCAACCGGGGGCGGCCACACCAACACCTTGTTCCATCGGCAGTATCTGTCCGGCGGGTTCTACCTATCAACGGTTCATGATACCGCTCGGGGTTCTCATCGTCATTGACGTGCTGGTGATCGTTGGCATTTTGATTTTTCGTTTCCGGCAAGGGCTCTCCAACAGCACAACCGGACACCAGAACAACATGAACAAGCCCGCAGCGATGATGAGCGCAGGCGGTCTCGCGAGAGCTGTAACGCGCCGTCGCTACAAGAGGCTCTCTGACGATCACGAAATGGGCGCCGTACCTACGCTAGCTCGCTCGCAAACGGACGTCTGGGCCGGCTTCCAAGGTGCCATCAACAGGCCACCACAGGCGTACAAGGACGACGAGAACTTGTCACCCGAGATCCAGGCCTTTGTTGAATCGATGAGAAAGGCGACCGACGCTTCAGACATTGGACTTTCGTTTGGTTACTCGAATTTGGCGTTCCAGCCGAAAGCTGGTACCAAATTCATTCTGCAGAATATAACCGGCGGGATCCGGGCGGGCTCGCTCACGGCGATCATGGGGGGATCGGGAGCAGGGAAGTCAACCTTTGTGAACGTGCTGATGGGCAAGACACAATACACGCACGGCGTAGTGAATGTCAACGGGGTCCCGGGAAAATTGAAGAGATACAAGAAGCTCATCGGATACGTGCCGCAGGACGACATTGTCCTTCCCGAGTTGACGGTATACGAGAACATTATCCATTCGGCGCGGGTACGCTTGCCCCCGGGATGGAGTGACCGCGATATTCAGAAGCATGTCACGGCCGTCATAGACTGCCTGGAGCTCTCTCATGTCAGCAACTCGCTCGTTGGAAGCGTGGGCAAGCCTGTGATCAGCGGCGGGCAGCGAAAACGGGTCAGCATCGGCATGGAGCTCGCCGCAGCGCCCATGGCTATTTTTCTGGACGAGCCCACCTCTGGTCTCGACGCCACATCGGCAAGCTCCATCATGAGAACCCTCAAGGCTATCTCGCGCCTGGGAATGACCGTCATCACCATCATCCACCAGCCGCGAATGGAGATCTTTGAGATGCTCGACGACCTGATACTTCTTGGCAACGGGCAGCAGATTTACGAAGGCCCCGAAGGCCAGGTGCAGGACTTTTTCGGAAAGATGGGCTTCGTTTTCCCTCCGCATGCCAACTACGGCGACGTGGTGACGGACATCATCACCGGCAACGGGCGGATCTACAAGAAGGCAGGAGACGTTTCAAAGGATGCCCTGATTGCTCACTGGGCCGCCTCCCGCCCCCGCCCACAGGATAATCCTATTGACACGTCTGATGTCTCCCGGCCCAGCACTCCAGGGAGCGGACAGTCTGTGCCCCTTGCTGATCCATCCTCGCTCGATATCCCAGCGAGCATTGCAAAGAGTACCAAGTCCGGCAGCCGGCCGAGCACTGTGTCCATCATTTCCAAAATCGAAGGCGCCCACCGATCTGAGAACAGGCCAATCATGCGTCTTCTCAAGAAAAGAGGCGCCTCTCGGCTCAAGCAGTTCGGTTTGTGCTTTTCTCGCGCCCTCCTTCAACAATACCGCGGACTCTCCACCTTCTGGTTCGAGCTTGGTCTCGCCACGCTGGCGGGCTTTCTGCTCGGCCTGGCGGAAAACGCCAAGGAGGGAGTCCTATTCTCGGGCACATATTACCCGCCCTACGAGATCATATCCACGGCCTCCGACTTCAAGTCCGCGCCCGAGATGGCGCTGCTTACGGCTATCGCCATTGGTCTTGTCTCAGCCGCCCCGGGAGTTCGGGTGTTTTCCGAAGAAATGTTGCTGTACCGGCGGGAAGCAGAGGCCGGACACTCGAGGCTGGCATACTTTTTTGCAAAGACTGTGGCGGCCCTGCCGCGCATGCTCATGGCGTGTTTGCACTTCACGGTGCCGCTGATGTTGCTGAGCGTGCCAATCATTCCATGGGGCGTTGCGTTCCTGGCCAACCTGTTTTACTTTTACTGCATCTACGGTTTGGCCAGTTGTATTGGCATGGTGGTGAAGAGAGAGGACGCGCCGCTGTTTGCTACCATGATCGCGTTGATTGTGGGAATCCTGAGCGGGGCTGCGCCGCCACTGAGTAAAGTGGAAAGTTGGTGAGTTTCACAAAAAAAAAAAAAAAACCTTTCCAGCTGGCTGTGAACAAAGTACGTAATGGATTACTGACGAGCGGCATATTGTTGGCGTTTGATAGGCATATGTCGTGGCTGTGGAGGGCAAGCCCTGCGGTGTGGTTGGCAGAGATTTACTTTGGCCAGCTCGTGTCACCTTTGAGGTACCTCTACGATGTTGATTTGGCGGCGCGGGCGACGGGCTTCAGGTTGGAGAGGCTCTGGATGAATATGGGAATACTGGTTGCCATTGGCACAATTTATAGGGTGGTGGCGTTTGTTGGGTTGGTTGGAGGGAAAAAATTGAGGGTTTAGATGGTTTAGAAGGTTCAAGGTTGGGTAGGTAGCCGTTACATTTTATTTAATTATTATCTTTTTTTTATCTACTTTTGTTTTTCCGCTTCTTTTTCCTTCTTTACACACTTTCAGCTTTAGAGTGACCTTTGCATTGCTGTGATACTTTACCCTGTCAGTTTTTTCTTGCCTCTTCCATGCATAATGCACCCCACATTATGTTGTCGTGAGGTTGATCAGGTGATGGATCATCATCCGATGAGGCATATCCACCTACGTATTGTCTTTGTGCTCGGATTTATTAGCGTGTTTTGACACAATCCGAGTATAAAGCTAATGTCGGTGGAAGGGTTGACAAGAAGTGGCACGTTGTGGAAGGATAATGACGCCGTCTTATTGTCATTTTCTTGGTTCGGGACGTCAATATTTAGGTAGGTAAGGTACACACGCTAGGTAATCACTCAACCTAGGCAGGCATGGGTCTAAATTTTCGCTAGGGGGGTAACGATTGTCGCTAATGCCAGGTTAGCTCGAGTCACACGGCAGCTCTTAGTCTAGTCCATACTAGACTGGTCCTTGTGTAGTTTGTCAATTTTTTTTTTTTTTTTTAATTTTTTTTGGCTGCCATGCCGTACATGCGAAGGTTTATCTCGTACGTTAGGTAGGTATGTACATTTTCATCCCCCCCCCCCCCTCCCCCCGAATTTTGTTCCTTGATAATAACATGAAGTGATAGGCACTGACTGGGAATTCAAGCAAATCCCCTTATACAAAAGTTTTGAAAGGGGGGGGGGGGTGCGTTGGAGGAGGGGGGGGGTAAGGTAAGGTAGGGTATGCAGTGCGACAAAGATCAATATTTCAGTAGGGGAGTTTTTTTAGGGCTGAAGATTGGATGTGGGGGAACGAAATGTTTGAGTGGGAATGTTTGTTGTGAGTGTGTGGGGTTGGTCTGGCGTTGATCTGACGTTGTAGTGTAGTATTCGCGAACATGGATAACTTTCGGGAATGGAAGTACATACAGTACGTACCAAGGTCGTTTGGAGGTGAACGGCCTATAATTACTAGCTACCTGGATAGCTGGCGGGATGGGCCTGGCATCAGGTGCAAGCTGAGTGGTAAATGACAAGGGGGGAGTGAAGTGGGGGTAGTTTTTGGACGTCACTCCATTTATTTTATTCACTGCTCAAAATGTCAGCTGATGGAGTGGTCCCGCCGCCCCTCGCCTTGCCCGCTCTTGTGCTGCACACCAACTTTTTTTACACGAGCTCGCCAAGCTTTGTGGCTTCCTCGTATTCCGATGGGTCTAGTGATTTTTGTGGTTCTAAAGGTTTTTCGGTTGGTAGAAATGCTTACATTGGAAAAAGTCTCGTCAGTACTGTTTGTTCAATGGGAAAAATCCAGAATGGTTCACAAGGCTTCATAGTCAGGTGCTTTTTCTTTTCGGTCACTTGCCAGGGGGTAGTAGATACGCTTGATTCCGAGAATACCTACCAGTCGCAGGATCGAATCGTTTGATAGCCTACCAGGTACCTTGTTCAGCTTAATATTACCTAGATGGGTGATGTGGCTTGCGGTCGGGATAATGTTCGTTCTCGGATGAGTGATCGTGACCTGCGAGTCTTTGGAAGCGAGAGGCGTGGAATCTTTCCTAGCTTATTTCCTTTTCGTCTATAAATTGTTCGGGTCCCTGCTGTTTGTTTTTCTTTTTGGTATGAGAAAGAAACATACCTCACCCACCTAGGTAAACATTTTATAATACATACCTACCCTACCTGAATCACAAAACCAACTAGCTTCCCATCATGAAGTACGTTTCCGTCTTGGCGACAGCCCTCCTCGGCCTGGCTTCCACCGCCAGCGCTGTGCCCCTCGAGGAACGTGCCGTCCAAACTGTCAACCTCAAGTTCTATGCCGGCCCGGCAACGTACACCATGACCATCCCCGCCGATGGGCAGGTTCATCCCACCAGTAAGTTTTTTTTTTTTTTTTTTGCGCTTTTTGGAAACTACTTCTCATCATCGCAATCCTGTTACTAATGAACGCTTTTTTTATTATTATTATTAGACCACAATGATCTCAATGTCAACATCATCGAATCTTCCGACTACGACATCTTCCGCCTCTGCCAGTTCCATTACGACCCGCCTGCGAGCGGCACCGTCACCCTCGTCAGCAGCATCGCCGGCAACGCGAACCAGGTCTTTGTTGGCCCGCCCACGCCCATCAAGAGCGTGAGCTGCCAAGGCGTCTGCCTGACCATCTATCAGGACTGCTACATCAACGGGCAGTTCGTGGCTCCCTGCTGCAACGGTTACTGCGCTGCCAACAAGTGCAGGCCTTGGAGCCCTCTTTACTAGAGCAGTGGGTGAAGGAGAGGTGAAGGAGTTCGAGGCTGAAAGGATGTCAAGACTGAAAGAGGGGGGATGGCGCAAGGTGCCCCAAATGGGGTTAATGAATTACGAATTCCTGGATTGATACCTTATTTTGGTATGGCTGTTTTGGATTATTCATCTGGATTATTTTATCTGAAAAGACACTTCTCTTGCGTTTTCTTTGGAATTTTGTGATTTGTGTATGCTCCCCAAGACGAAAGTTTTTCTTTCTCGTCTTGTCCCTAGAAAAAGCTGTCAAGTTGATCATGGGTACCTGCCGGCGTGCTAGCTTAAATCGAGAAAAAGTGGTGTCCCTGTGCCCTTTGCTTCTTCCACACGCTCACTTTCTCAGCTCCCGACTCTAGAAACGGTTGCAAAATGGCCTCTCGATAACTCTTATTGTAAATATTCTCTCATCGCAGCTCCTGAAACCCATCCATTCGCTCGTCGTGCTGGTGATTCTCCGGCTCGGTAATTACTCCCGACTCTGTACCAAACCAAACCGGTAATAGTCCCAGTAACTCTCACGTCTCCCATTGTTTCTCGAGTTTAGTGTGAGCCGGCCATCGAGGGAATGGCGTGTGGGAATTTATCTTATTCCAGACGCTGATTACTTAGTTCTTCAGCCAATCCCCTGTCGGCCCTGGTCGCGTACGTCAGGGAGCAAGATCTTGGAACGCAGATCTTTTGACTCTCATATTGCGCCGCCACAGGGAGTGCACTACTTGCCAATAGTAGGTTTGGGAGGCGCATAAGGTGGCGTGATATCGTTCAAGCTGGTTGAGCGGATCAAGGGGAAGCAGGCATGTAGTGATCATGTTTGGAACTGTGACGAACGACATCTTTTTTTTTTTTTTTTTTTTTTTTTGAGTGCCTGTTGGAGAGACTTGGGTGATGCGTTGCGTACGACTGACCGAATAAGTCGGTGCTTATAATCATTTAATTGATTTGAAAAGGAATATCTCGCTGGGAATGATAAAGCAGTTCTTTCCATGCATTCGACATATCTGGCCTGAATGAATCCAGTTGCCCCCTTTTTTTTTTTCCCCTTAAAGCGGTCCTTCCTCTCGAAATCTATTTATTTATTACTTATCCTATAATATTATATACTTTATTATTATTATTATTATTATTATTTTAGCGATAAAGGTTTTACCTTATTTAAGTTTTCCGTATCAATGGATGACGATTCCTGCATGGCCCAGATGCCATCTGTGAGCCAACAGTCCGACCGTTCGTGACAGTCCAAACTAGATCTTCCCAATGCGCTCGCTCACACTGTTCATGAAGTTGAGCATGTAGTTGCTCGAGTGGCATGGCATCAGGGGCGTGAGGGGGGTGTACGAAGCCGTAACACATAGACCGAGCGTCTTCCGAAGCTGACATGGGAAGCCTGCAAGTCCGACGTGACGCAGCCGCTTCGCCCATGAAGCCGCCTCGGTGGAGAAGTCAATGATGATGCCGGGATCTTCGATGGTATGTTCTCCTTCACGATCGCCTCCAATATTCTGCTGGAACAGTTTGTTGGACAAAGTTCTTTTCGTAATGTGGCTTGCGCAGCTTGCCACCACTTGCCATCAGGCATCCCAGTGGTGGACCTGACACTACGGCTACGTGGAAGGAACGGAAGGCTTGGAATTTGGAGACCATAATGCCGAAGCATGAAAAGGCTGGCATCCAAAGGGATGGTAGGGGTGAGTGGCTGTAGTAGATCAACAATGGTTGGAAGGATTTGGGGGTAATATGATTTAGTCACCGCGTTAAAAAGCGGCCCCCTCCTGCCAGTAGTGCCTAGACATTGGTATTGTAAAGTTAGGTAGGTAGGCTTCTTTTAGAATGTCTACAATGGCCGCGGTCAAAGCTATCCTGCCTAAGGTATCCGTCTGTTGGTGTCGATGACTCCGAGTACGAATTCCGCCACAGGGCTGATATCTTGGCAGTAACACAGTTGGTCAGCAAACTCCTTGTGCAGCACATCTAATTTGTATTGAGGATGTCAGCGTTCCTTCTACCGCTCCTTCTACCGCTCCGACAAACGCTGCTGCGTAGGGTGCGTGGCATGTGACATTCTGCCACATTCATCACGATCCTCACGAGGAAATGGCGGCCGTAAAGTTAACAAATCAGGTTCTTGATACCCGTTTTTTGACTACTCAGCCACGCCGGAGATAGGTCAACTCCATTGACTTAGCTGTAAACATCGTGCATCGGTGGACTAAGACGCCTTCCTAGCCCGCTCCTATCCGACTGCTCTTGTCCAGGATAATGACCATTATAAAAGAGTATCAGTTGCTTCCCTCAAGTCGGTCTCCCTGGCTAACTCTACTTTGCCAACTGAATTCCACCATAACTCTTTGTCTTATTCCAACTTGAAGTCCCATCCTCGATATCAACCGCTTCTCAGAAAACAACTTGACCCGATCACCTCTAGCCACCATGATTCCCCCGCTCCCCAAAACCAACGAGCCTGCCGAATACAATACCAACTATATCCTCTACTTCAACAACGTCGGCCTTGACCTCAACCGCCTTTCCCATTCCCTGGCCGCCAGCCCCCAGGGCGGCCCTGCACTGTCCGCGCGCGCCCTCGGCATCCTGCATCTCGCCATTCACGATGCCTACTTTGCTATCCACCCCCCTGCTGACGGTTCCTTCACCTGCTACCTCTCTGAGCTGCCGTCTCTAGACGGTGTTAGTGATGCTCGCGCGGCCGTAGCCGGTGCTGCCATCACGGTACTTGAGACGCTCTATGCCACTCCCTCGCCAACCGTTGCCGCCGCGACTACTTTTGCTCTGAGGCAATTCATCACCAAGGCCCTAGAAGGTTTCACCTATGTCGACGTTCTCTTGCCCGACTATCAGTTTGGCAGTGCCGTTGCCAAAGCAATCCTGAATCAACTCATCTATAGCGGCGAGCCGGGTGCAGCCCAGGGCCAGTACCGGCCCAAGGATGGCCCCTTCAAGTTTCGAGCCGAACCCAATCACCCAGTTCGGCTCGTGCCCAATGACATCAACAACCCCGACGGGCCCAAGCACCCGGAGACGCCATACTATGGCCCTTTCTACGGCACCGGTACCAGGCGCCTCGGCGTGCAGATGAGGATCAACGGAGAGGAGACGGAACACATCATCGCCGACCCGCCCGTCGGGTTCTCCCGTGACGATACCGTCGAAGACATAGACTCGCTCCTCGACGCCATGCGCTCGGGTGCCGTCGTGTCGGATCCGCGAGTCCGTCGCTCTGCTCGCCAACACGCCACGGGACACTTCTTCGCCTACGACGGCGTCAATCTCATCGGGACTCCGCCTCGTCTCTATAACCAAATCATCCGCAAGGTCGCGTACGAGCGGCGCCCTGCCGCCGACTTGACGGCCGAGGCCAATAACGCCGACTTCGCCCGCCTGTTTGCGCTTTGCAACGTAGCGGTGGCCGACGCCGGCATCTTTTCCTGGAAGGAAAAGTATACCTTTGAATTCTGGCGGCCCCTGAACGGAATCCGGGAGCACCCCTCGGGCCTGGGCGATCCTTTCTTCCAGACGGTGGGAGCGCCCGAGACCAACAAAAACGAGACGTCGTTCAAGCCGCCCTTCCCCGCCTATCCGTCAGGCCACGCCACCTTCGGCGCTGCCTTTTTCCACATGGCGAGGCTCTACTACAAGCAGAGGGACAACTTGGACTTTGCGCTCGACGGGCCCGACAACATTGAAGTCGAGTACGTCTCGGACGAGCTCAATGGCATCAGCAGGGACCTCCGTGAGCCGTACGATGCGACGCGGCCCATAGAGGAGCAGGTGGGAACGGTGCGCACCCGCTTCCCCATCAAGTTTCCTTCGCTGTGGTCCATCATTCACCAAAACGCCTTGTCCCGCGTCTGGCTCGGCGTGCACTGGCGATTTGACGCCTTTGCCAGCGAGGATGTGCTCGTCCCCAACGCCAGCCCCACGCCTGCCGAGTCCCCGTATATGCTGAACCCTGACGGCTCGACAAAGTACAAGGCGCTGGATGAGGTGAGGTACGAGACCAAGGCGAAGCGGTTTGACCGTGAGGGCGAGTTCCCCATTGGCGGCGTGCCGCTGGGACTGGGAATCGCCACGGATATTTGGGAGGGTAACTTGCGCCCCACGCCAGGCCACCTGCAACCAGCAGCTGGAGGCGCGAGCTTCCAAGGAAGGAAGCAGGCGCCGACCACCCAGAAGCTTCTCAACGGGCACTAAACGAGGCTCAACGAGACGGGAATCTTTTGCTGGGCACTTTTTCAGAAGAGGCATGTGCTGGGTTCTGTTGTAGCCATATCTTTCTTTACAATCCAATTCACCAGGAGGGTAGAAGCCACTGTTGGCAACATATATGCCACAGATTCCAGGTGGTAGATTCCAGCAAGTATAGACGGACGGTTCTTAGATTTACTTTAACTCAATATAATACTTATTACGCTTACCTTTTTCTCACCTTTTAAAACCAATTCGGGCTGACCAAAGAATATCGTCACGTGTAACTATATAGGTATGTGATGCCAATGCCTATTGGGTGGCCTGACCCCTGAAGTGGGGTGATCATGGACAGTTAGGTACACAAGATATGGAGACTCAGCAGTGTTCTGGAACCTAGAGGTCACCTTTAGATAGGTAGTCCCTCAACCCTAATGGTTTTTTTGATCATGGGTAATTAGTTAAAGATCTCAAAATGATTTCTCGGGAGACACATTAAGACCTACACTAACAGCAGAATATCTCATCATTAATTACGCAAGATTCAGCAAGTTAACATCAATCATGTGGTTTAGGCCTCGGACTCAGTTCAAGGAATCAGCTCAAAAAGGGCCCCCAACGAGCCAATGGATTGAGGTCACCGACGTCAGCGGTTCCCAAGAAATGCTACCCAAGCGACGTAGAAGCCGCGTAACACTCACCTACCTATCTAGCGGCACAGCACCCTTGGCGGGGTCCAACCCGAGATAAAATATAACTACCTTACCTATCTTACCTTAACTATCCGAGTTCAAGGTCCGCCATGCTTTGAGTTACGCAACTTAATCCACTGAACACGTTACCTATCTTCCACATCAAACAGGCACAAACTCCAGACGCAATGACGGGAATCGAGCCCTGGGCGGATCACCTAGTACCTAACGGGCGGAGCCCTTCCTCCGAACAAGCATTGGCCGACTCCAAAATCCCCGATGATGATGCCGACCCTCCAGCGTACGAAGACGTAGTACCCGCCAGCGTGAACTTGAACGTGGCCGCCGTGGCCCGCAGCCGCGCTCCCGGCCCTCCGCGCCTCCAGATCCTGGCAGCAACATGGGGCGGCGTGATCGTCACGCCGGAAATCCAAAATCTGGTCAAGCTCTCCTCCTCCTCAAAGGGAGGCTTCGAAACCCTCTCGCTCAACATGCACACGATCCACACCCTCCTCGTCCCGGACCCGGCGCTGGCGCTCGTCAAGTCCCTCTGCATCCTGTACAGATACCACCCCAACGGCCCGGCGGCGGCGGACTCGGGGATCCACCTGCTCAACGCCCCGCAGTTCGCACCGCAGATCAGCATCGAAATCACGCCGGACTCTCACGTCGCTGAAACCTCGAGCTCCAGTAGCAAGTGGTACCACTGCGTGCAGCGGCCCACGT
The DNA here is from genome assembly GCA_033576145.1 of Cladorrhinum samala. Lineage (NCBI taxonomy): Eukaryota > Fungi > Ascomycota > Sordariomycetes > Sordariales > Podosporaceae > Cladorrhinum > Cladorrhinum samala. Next base: position 75,297 of record MU864958.1, read on the forward strand.
GTTTTTCGCCCAACGTCGGCGCGGCGCCCTGGAGGGATTCCCGGGGAAAAGTAGAGATCCTCGCGGCCGTGTACGGGATGGAAAGGGTCGAGGCGCCGTCGGCGCTGGAGGAGCTGGCTCGGCTCTTCAGAGGCGAGAGGGGGCAGATCAGGACGACGGCCAAGTTCTTCAAGGCGGACGCCGTGCAGCCGTGGGCCGCGGTCAGGAAGACCTGGACGGTGTTCTTCAGGCTATTGGAGAGGGGGGACGGAAAGGCGGTGAGGTGCGTCACGGGGTGGGAGGACGGGGCTCTGGAGGTTTCTTGGAATTGATAAACGGTTTTAATTGTTAGATAGGAACTACGAAATTCTTCACGCATTAGTTCATGCTATCTACCTACCTGGGTAAGGTAGGTAGGTATAGGTAGGCATTTACTGTCTATACTAGGTAGGTATTCTGGAAGTAACATTCTTTAGGTAATAAATAGGTACTAAAAACAGCCAAGACCGCCACATTGTAAATCACGACCACAGCTCTATCTGGAAATGGCCACTTGAGAAAGATTCAGCATCTGGTCTCGAAGCCATGGTTTTAGTTGTTGAAGACGATGTCGAAGTGAACAGTCAGCTGTTTGGTCGAGGGTTGGGGTTATACCCTTTGATTCCGACTCTCCAAAAGGTGCTCAGGGGTAAACAGGTATTTGGCCTTTTTTTTTTCTTTTTTTTTTTTTTCCTTGTTAAAGCACAGCGAGGGAGTCTGCATGGTCGTATACTAAGTGTTAAAAATGAGATAGCTGTGCATTTCATGGGCGGCGTGCTTCCAAGGCATCAACAGACATGGAAATCTGCCTTGCTGCCAGCATAGAAACAGGGCGGGTGGCTTGGCCGAGCCTGAGGAGGCGCAGCTTTCCCCGCTCCGCTAACAGTTTACATTCCCCTTTTCTCTCAGTGTCTGCCAGCTCCTTTCACACTGAAAGTCAGGAAATCTTCACACCGTGGAAATTGTTATAAATATCTTCCCCGGATCGAGTTCCAAAATGGCCGAACTCGGCCTCGCAGTTGTGGCAACAATTGATTTATGTATCATGTAGGTACTGATCCTCCCTGGAGACTAGGCACCCATTTTTGATCAACAGATGCTAACTGCCTCAGTCGCGGCAACGATCTCATTACAAAGTACAAGACCTTTCGAGATGCCGATGCCAAGCTCGAGGAACTTGTGGTTCGCATTGAGATTTGCTGGCGGAGAGTGACAAGCCAGGTCAGCGTAACCAAGCAACTAGCATCCACCATGTCGCAGGACTACAACAATCTTCAACAACGCATCCTCCGCGTCCTTGACAACAAACTGACCGAAGTGGAGCTCAAGGTTTCCGAGTTCAGCACGAAAATGCGGCTCGGGGTGGGCAGGAAGCTCAAGTTCGCGCTGTTCAAGGATGGCCTGGAAAGGGCCATCGAAGACCTCGAGTCCTGGCAGAAACGCTACGAGCTCGACTGGTTCCAGCTCATCAAGGCTGCCCCGTCGACTGTGGATCTGATGCTTAACCAGGCTATCTTGGAACCTTCAAGTGGCGCACCTGGAGTGGCCAGAGTCGCGAGGGAGTTTCGCCGTGGGCTCAAGCAGCTGGGCGAAGCCGACCTGCCAAAGTTCATTCAGGAGTCCAGGCTCCAGGAATGCGAGATGACACCCATTCCATTCTCGACCGCTGTGGTAGCTACGAGGCCCAATGGCGCTGGACGGTTGATTGTGGATGCCGTCAATCTCGAGCCGGACTCGGTGCAGCGCAAGGATGCACGCGAGTTCTCACATCGACTTCGCCACGCAGACCCAGACACTTTTGGGCTGCTTGCGTGCAAAGGAGTGGTTGTTCATGGAAACCCGAAAGGTAGAAACGGGAACATGTCCATCTTGTTTCGCGTTCCTCAACACTGCGCATCAATCACGAGCCTCCGTGAACTCCTCCTTCGCGGGACCCAGCACGAATCGTTGTCCGATAGGCTCTACTTGGCCAAGCAGCTCACCAAGGCCGTCTACTACGTTCACCTGTACGGCTTTGTGCACAAAAACATTCGGCCTGAAACGATCCTCAGTCTTGGCAAGATGGAAGAAGGCGACCGTGTTCCTCGGACAGCCTTCCTGGTCGGTTTCCAGGTCATCAGGAACGCAGACGGAAGGACGTATCCTGTGTCGGCAAGCAACGAATGGCAGCTCAACCTTTACAGGCACCCTGAGCGCCAGACAGATGCGCCCGAATATTTTGTCATGCAGCACGATATTTATAGTCTCGGGGTATGCCTGCTGGAGATTGGGCTGTGGGAACCATTTGTCAAATATGACGCGGAGGGGGTTGCGCTCCCGACCGACACCTTCCTTCAGCTTATCGGCAATCCTCTCGAGATCCAAGATGGGCGGAAGATCAAGGAGAAGCTCGTCGACATCTCGCGGAGCACGGTGCTAAGAGCGAGGATGGGGACAAAGTATGGCCATCTGGTGGAGACGTGCCTGACGTGTTTGGATGCCGACAATATGGATTTTGGGGACGAGGTCGAGTTCCAAGACGAGGGGGGTGTAACCGTTGCCGTGAGATATATCGAGAAGGTTTTGGGTGTTTTGGATGGCATTTCTCTGTAGAGGAGCTGCGGGAGGTGAGGCAGTTACCTATATGTATGTACATACAATCAATTCATCGTGTACCCCAGATATACTTGTTTATTTCCGGGGGGGTTTGTTGTCAAAGGTAGGTAGGAATAAAGAGGTATAAAACTAGCAAAATAGGTAATCTTTATGCACCACCACATGGATGCATCAATCTGGGCGGCCTGCCTTCAGTTCTCAGTTCTGTGCCTCTGGGTGCCAAGAGTTGCGGCCCAAAAAGAGACAGATGAGGGGGTTTCTGTCGGCGTCTGGGTCTGATTACCTGGCGCCAATCCCACAGCAGTAACGCCATCTTGGCAACATGCAGTGACCTATCAACAGATGACATGCAAGCCGTCACAGCGGTGGTTGTGGTGCTGTGGCTGAGACTGAGAGTGGACAGTGGCGTTTCAGCTCACCAAGTAATGTAAGGATTTACCTCAAACTTTTTCCCACCTGCTTCACCGACAGAAACATGAGTTGCGGTAATTACAAGGACAAATGGAAGACCAACAACTACCGCCATTTGTGCGTGATTACAAGCTCAACACGTCGATTCGAAAAAACGGCCATGTAATACATTCTTTCGAGGACGGCGCGTTTCCAAATTACTCTCGCCGCACCGAGTCCTGGGCCCCTGACAAGAAGCGCATCGGGCGGGGTGGTCAGGGCGAAGTCTTCCTGCAGCGCCGTGAAGATGACCAAAGCCAATGTCGCGCCGTCAAGCGGCTGAGATTGCCTGAGGGATCACAGAGGTCATCGCTTAGACGACGAGCCCTGCGGGAGATTGGAATCATTATCAGGTTCTCTCATGAGAAGGTAAGGTAGACGCTGTTACTATTTATTGGGAGCAATGCCCACCACTCACACAGGGGTTCGTCAAATCAGTTCTCGAGATACTTTGTAAAGTCCTTTGGATGGTACGAATCCAAAAACTCGCTTTACATCACCATGGAATATCTGCCCGAGGGCGACCTCGGCGCCTACCTTCGAAAACACTCGTCCGGCATACCCGAAGATGAGTCCCGCCACATAATCGGTCAAATCTTACAGGCGCTGGTCGTGATGCACCAAGAAAAACTGGCTCACCGAGATATAAAGCCCGGGGTAAGTCCAAGTTCCGCTGGATATGATTGCGCGTGAATTAGACTCGGAATACCCACTCACCCCACGTTGTCAAGCAGAACATCCTCATCCAACAATTCCCAATCGAGAACGGTCCTAGTAGCTGGTGGGTAAAGGTCGCCGACTTTGGCATCAGTCGAGTCGCGGGACCAGAAATCTGTCATTCAACGGTGTTGGCGAGTGGGATATACACGGCACCAGAAGTTGCCCGGGGGTCTCCGTCGGTCGATTATCTGCTTGCCGATATGTGGTCGCTGGGTGCAACAGCATACGAGATACTCACCGGGGCTGTCGTGTTTGCCACGCAGTACGTGGCTTTCGAGTATTGCAGGCATCCCGACGGTAATTTCCCTCACGACAATCTCGATAGCCGTCTAATCAGCCTCAATGGACAGGCCATCATCCGAGAAATGTTGGAGCCAGAGTCATCATATCGATTGAGTTCGAAGAACGCGATAGCTCACCCTTGGTTTCCTCCTGCTCAGGGGGAGCTTGAGGCCCGCACCGAGTAGTAAGGAAAAACGGCTTCTTTTCAGTGTTTGACCATTTGAAAAAGTACCTAACCATTGGCTGACTCTAACCGCGAATCATAGCGATCTTTCCGACTCTTCTTCTGAATCCTGGTCTCTGGATTCCTCTCCAAGAGAATCACTTGAATTAGTAGGGATGACAACGCAAGTATCAAGGATTACTGGTTTACCAACACCCTTGGACTTTTCTCAGCCTCCTGCTGCCGACATACAGCCTGAGAGTTCAGCCGACGGAGGGAACGTGGCCTCTCATCCAACTCGGGTTGCGCGAGGTGATGCTACGGCAACCAGGGCGCCCTCGTTGGATCAGGTGTACGGCACAGGCTTCTCCCAGAGTCATCTCTTGGAGCCCAGCCTTGCCAATAATAGCCACTCCGAACTTGTCCCAAGCCCCATTGCCACATATTATCCCGGCCCGATAGTCGCATTCCTCCAGTCAAAGTGCCCAAGGCTGGAGTATCCTGGCATGCAACCCGCCCAACATCCGCAGGGATCCGATGCTGAGAGGCCTTGCGCGGGTGTGACGCAAGCAGCCGACAACTCAAGCACCGCGCAACAGCCAGCTCACCGAAGTCCTGTTGAAGCTAGGGCAACTAGACGTCCGCGCGGGCCGCGTGAAATGCCTTCTCTGCCAGCAAGTGCGCCTGGAAAGCTCAATGCGGACGGGGCCCGAGACTTGAAAGTCCCTGCCGAGCTCGGTGCCATCACATCCGAAGCGAGGGAGAAGGAGCCTCGCCGCAGGGGACGGCTCCGCCGCCGCCCACCCTTTGACATGCGAGAATCTGGTTTATCGCCTTCGAGCTCGAGCTCGCCTGCTATCCGCGGTCCTTACTCCGGGGCCAGAAGCGGACAGTCGAGAACTTCCGCTCTGATAGATCAGAAACGGCCGGACTCGGTCAGGGACGCAATTCGCCGGCTTATCCTGCCGGAGCTTAACGCTCTGAAAGCGGAACAGAGAGCAAGAAATAGCGTGGGAGAGATTAATTTCGAGGAAGAAACGCGCCGCGGTACGAGCAAACTTGATTGGTGATGAACGCGCTTCGGGGATATGCTCAGTTTTTGAGAATCAAAGAAACACAAGTTTTTGGAGTAATCTATGGGAAAAGTCACGGGATGGATGGAGGACGGGGGGTTAGGGGGGGTTTGCACGGATAGCATCTTTGGCCATTCTGAGATTGAGGAAGGCATGCATGAGCAACTTGAGAATGGCGCACATCTTCAGTTGCAGGAGACTGTTGAACGGGATCCATCGCGACGAGTAGGTACCAGGTACCTACCCATCTAATCATCGCACAAACATATCAAGTCATCCATCCAGGTCGTGGTAATAGCCCACGGCCAATCAAAATAACAAATAAGATCATTAATTTAAATAATCACAGTGATAGGGCAAGTTGGTTGTGGGTTGCATCTGTCTAATATCTCACACGTTGCAGAGACGGGATACCAGCAGCCTGCACACACGGACCTTGCAGTGAAAAGGATTGTGGCTAAATGTGTATCCTTCCGAATCTCTACCTAGATTGTACAAAGATCAGCGCGGGAGATATAACTACCTCTTACATACCTAGGTAGCCTGTATTGCCCTACCCCCAAGCTCATCAAGCCCTTTCCCCTCTCACTCCTCTCACTATCAAGCTCATTACACTCATAGATTTTCATAGCAACCCTCGAGATGGGTTTGAAAACTTCCGTTGGCTGGATTGCCTTTGGTCTTGTGGGCCTTGCAGCGTCACAGCTCAAGAGCGAAAGCGGCCTCAAGCTGTCGTGCTCCGGCCTGGTAGTTGATCGTATCGACCCGTAAGTAAACCGTTCCTGCACTACACACGCTGGTCTCACTAATCACACACGGCGAGATAGCATCGCAAGCCCCGGAGTCATAGGCTCCTCCCACCTCCACCAGATCGTGGGCGGAAACAGCTTCAACGCAACCATGGATCCCCAAGACGACCCGGCCGCCCGCTCGACATGCACGACGTGCACCCTGACCGATGACTTGTCCAACTACTGGACGGCGGTCATGTACTTTCGTTCCAGAGAAGGCAAATACAAGCGCGTCCGGCAACTCGGCGCCCTGTTTAACGAGCAGGCGCGCGACGGCGGCGTGACGGTCTACTACTTTCCCCGTAAGTGTCAATCGAATTCTCTGTAAACCGTTTTTCTGTTTTAACCCCCCCCCCCCCTTTTTTTTTTTTTAATAATATCCGTATAGACCCAAAGCACACCTCAAACATGACTGCCTTCCCCCGCGGCTTCCGCATGCGCAACGGCGACCCGAAAATCCGCGACGCCCTCTCGAACCAAAAGTACGAGATCCACTACACCTGCCTCCAGGCGGACGACACGCGCTTCAACGAAAAATACATCTCCCGCGATTTCCCCAAGGTCCCCTGCCCGGCGGGGGTCCTTACCACCTACTACTTCCCCCCTTGCTGGGACGGCGTCAACCTCGACTCGCGGGACCACTACTCGCACGTCGCCTGGCCCGCCGAGGGGCTCAGCTCGTTCAGGTGGGGCAACCACTCGGACTGCCCCGCCACGCACCCGGTCAAGGTCCCGATGCTGGTCATGGAGATCCGGTGGGACACGAGGGAGTTTGCGCCGGTGTACGAGGCGTGGCCCGAGGACGGCGGCCAGCCGTTCGTGTGGAGCTTTGGCGACGGGACCGGCTACGGCAACCACGCAGACTACCTGTTTGGCTGGAAGGGGGATTCCCTGCAGAACGCGTTTACCAAGTGCGACGTGGCGAACTGCGGGCTGCCGAAGCAGGATATTGCCGATGCCAACGAGTGCGGGATGAAGGCGGTGGTCGGGGAGAAGGTCAACGGGTGGCTGGATTCGTTGCCTGGCGGTGTCGAGGTTGATTAGGCATCTACCTACCTAGAGAGGGTACCTAGGTACCTACCTACCTAGGTATTGTACCTTAGCTAGCTAGCTACTTGTCACAAGATGATACCAGGGCAGGTCGTGGCCATACATGTACAAAACTCCATCTAGGCAACGGGATATCGAAATCAAAATTGTGTTCAAAAATGACTGACGCATAAAGTTATCTACCTTACCTAAGGTACCTAGTTTTATTTTTACTAACGCATCGCATTGGGCACACCTGGCACACTTCAAACATCGGTACAGGGACTGGCATATTGACACAACAGTAAGCACACTGAAACACTGGCATTATCCGCATTACCTACCTACCTAGGCAGGTACCTACCACATCATATATTTCAACTTTGTCGTATTGGCAGGACCACTGCGGCTTGTCACCAAGGTACTTAGGTAGGTACGTAATGTACCTAGGTAGGTAGGTATATAGGTACCTAGCAAGGTGTATCAACCAATAAAGCACCATACAAGTCTAATTAACTTTTAGGTATTAAACACCTGGGCTCTACCAAAAAGCAGAGCTCGGCTCAAAACTAAATAGTACTACAATACTTATGAATACACTTTTTGAAAATCTCTCTTTCCCCTTCATTAGGTATTTCACATTATGCACTATCAGGGAGTGGTTTTCAGCGACAAGTCGTCGACGTAGTACGTCCGGGCGGACGAGCCAGTGCAGGTCCACCGGACGTTCAACGTCAGGTCCGTAATCGTGGTCGCGTCGTAGAAGCCCGTCGACTGGGTCCAGGCGGGCCGCAGGTTGGTCGATGAGATGGTGGCCAACGTCTTGAGGTTCTGGTTGCCGTTGTTGGTGCCGATGTAGTACGAGATGTTGCAGCCCGGATTGGCCGCGCTGGATTTCGCCCACTGTGCGTGTGTGTGTGCGCGCGCGCGAGCAACCGGGTTAGCTAGTCCAGATACTCTAGGTGACCGGAACGGGGAAGGGGGGAGCTTACACCGCTGAATAGATAGCGCTTGTTCGGCCGCAGCGTGATGGGCTGGCTGAACCATGCCTGGTACGACGCGGCACCGGCGGTGTAGCTGACCGACGCAGACTGCAGCCCGGTGTGCGGGTCGCTGGGGTTTGAAAAGCTGTATGTCAGCACGCCTGGTGCAGTGGTCTTGATGGTCCATCCGCTGGCCCCTGCCTCGAAGCCGCCGTTGGTAAGGGCCTCGGTCGGCAGAGGAGCAGCTGAGGTCGTGGAGGACAATGACTGCGGCTGTCGTTAGTGACTGAAAAAAAAAAAGTAGGGACAGTGAGGATCATACTGATGAAGAAGACAACGAGGAAGAGCTAGATGCCGAGGTCGTCACTGTAATCAGTGTGGTAGGCTCCGCCGAGGTTGATGAACTGCTGGAGCTGGTGCTAGGCTCGACTGTCGACGAGCTTTCCTCGGCCGTAGAGGTGGTTTCCTCGGCCGCAGATGTAGTTGTCGAAGGCTCGGCAGACGAGGTTTCTTCGGCCGTAGAGGTGGTTGAAGGCTCAGTAGAGGAGGTTTCCTCGGCTGTAGAGGTGGTTGAAGGCTCAGTAGAGGAGGTTTCCTCGGCCGTAGACGTGGTTGAAGGCTCAGTAGACGAGGTTTCTTCGGCCGTAGAGGTGGTTTCTTCCGCCGCAGATGTGGTTGTCGAAGGCTCTGCAGAGGTGGTT